>CM055268.1:80015250-80249962 GCA_029237695.1 Conchocele bisecta
GCGTTAGAATGGTTCACGAGCAATATTGTTTCTAAGCAGGACTAGCAGCAGTGCTTTCCTTCTCGTCGGACACTTTGTATGCGAATAATGGCGCAAATGGTGAATTCTGCCTAATTCCCTTTGTGGACACACTGGCCTTTTCGTCATCCTCTGGAATTTTGCATAGCAGTGGAATGTCTTCACTAAGGCCTCCTAGCTCACCCATCACCAATCTATTGAGAGCATCTGTATGTTCCGACTGTTCATGTGAGCCGAACACACTCACCATTTTCGCCCACAAAGCTTCGGCGTCATTCAAATCGGTTGCATTTAACATCAATGCTAAACACCTAACAAACAATTCTTTCAACCCTTTGTCCTTGATGACATCACTGATGTTGTTGCGCATTGCTTTTAACATGTGAGTTGAACATATGTGGATTTTTGTCGTCTCATCCCTCATCTCATTCCCTGTGACGATTGATGCATATGTTTCATTCAGGTAGCGTTGAATAGTTGTACACCCTAGTGTCTGCAGCACGCTGTGGATCAGTGCCCACGAGAAGTCCACTTCCACTCTATTTACACTTACTTTGCCCGCATATTTTACTAGTTCAAATTTGAATTTTGACAATGCCATAGAAATAACTTGAGTGTTTTGTCTGTTGGTAACAAATTCCAATACGGGAACAGGTGGATCGCCCTTGGCTCTACCTGGTACTACCATTGCATAATACAGCATCTTGCTTTCTGTGTCTGGAAGTTTGCTAACGATAGTACCAGTAGCATCCAGGTAGAATACACCGTTCCCCTTTGTAATTACACTCTTCGCTATCTTCAGCTGCCTTTCGGTGAATAGTACAGTCAGGAATGGCTTCACTGACAGTATCTGTACATATCCCTTCACATTCTGGCTTCTAGTGTCTTCTTCCATGATAATCTCGCTTGTCAGATAGAGTTCTGTGAACGGGTCATTATGCAGGACATCGTGGACTCTCCAGTCACTGGCCGCTTTCCTAAGCACCATTTTCGTTTGGCATGTGGTGAGGTTTCCATGTTTTAATTCCTCATCGCCCATGGTGGCAAGTTCCTCGTAGTGGTAGGTGCTAGGACCTTTTGCAGCGACCTTTTCTTGTGTCCGTCTTCGAACAGTTCCCGTCATGTGACGCTTATGGAATTGTCCGTTTGTATGGGCAATTGTTTGCTTCGTCACTATGAATGTAACCTCAACATCTTCTTTGTGAGCTGGCTTGTGCTGAACATGGAATGCAAATTCTCCACATCCAGCAGCCTTGCAACACGCCTTTCCATTTAGGTAACTCCCTCTTCTCATCTCTGTCCCGGAACGTAAATTGTGATACTTAAATCTTATGGAACACGTTGGGATTTTCTTGTGCATCTCTTTTGAGAAGATGTTGCACCATTCACGATTTAGTTTTTTATGTTTGTGGTCAGATGGTTTGCAGTCATTTTTCCAAACTTTTCTTGGGATAGAAATTGAAAATTTCGAACCAACTTTCAATAATGTAGCAGGTGTTGTTGTTGTATATTCACTGTCTTCATTAATATCAAATGGATTCGGGCTTTCACTAACTTGTGAATATTTGAGACTGTCAACTGTCAATGGTTCATCAAACTTTGTGTCTGGTTCACTGTGGTAATTGACTTCAGACATTACAGGACTTTCACGAACTTGTGAATATTTTTTACTGTCAACTGCCAATGGTGTATCCAACTCTGTGTCTGTTCCACTGTGGTAATTGACTTCAGACATTACAGGACTTTCACGAACTTGTGAATATTTTGTACTGTCAACTGCCAATGGTGTATCCAACTCTGTGTCTGTTCCACTGTGGTAACTGACTTCAGACATTACAGGACTTTCACTAATTTGTGAAAATATTAGACTGTCAACTGCCAATGGTGTATCAACCTGTATTTTCCAATTTTCTGTGTCATCTTTCATCGTTTCTTTTCTTGGAATTTCCTCATCCTGTGTTGGTCTTTTTGTTTTCTTCGATTTGGAAAACGATATTCTTCTTTTATATTTTTTAATCCCAATTTCGAAACTGCCACGCTTCATCCAATTTGGAGTCCGTTTTCTTCTTCCAACACGGGTTCGAACAACATTGACTGTATTACGTGGTTCATTTTCTGCCGAAGGATTCGATTGGAGGAGCTCCACTTGTTGTAGAGAGATATCCTGTTTTTCATAGTGTTTCTTCCCAAATACTTCTCTGATAATTTCCCCCATACTGACGTTTTATCTGATCTAATGAATTTTTCATTGTGTGTACACTGAATAATTTCTAGAGAATTCAAAATTTGAACAAAATTGTCATCATGTTGATATTTATTTTGTTTCTTTGGCCTCCCAGCATTACCCATTATGGAGATTGGTCTGTCTTGGTTTTCTTCAGTAAGTAATACACCTGAAAAATATAAAAGAAACTAGAAAATGTGTTCATATACAAGGGTGAGTCGATAAGTAGAGTCACCTAATACATAACTTTGCTTGTAAAGTAAATATCAATTCAACTAGGACTTGGTGCAAGGGTTTTGTTTAATATGCACTTCACAGCACATTGTAGTAATTGATATTCTAATACAACTGGTGAAAACCGCATGCAAATATTAGATGGCAATTACTACAATGTGCATATTAAACTAGAGGCCCATCTGGGCCTGGGTCGCTCATCTGATGGAAACAATGTAACTACTAGCTAAGCCGGTACACATTATTGTAACAAATGCCATGAGGAATGAATCACACGCCGTTCCTAAAAACTGACATATTATGTTGCAAAATATAGGTATACACAGGCTATATATAAATATATAGACTTCATATGCATATAGACTATATGCATATAAAGGCTATATATGTATGCATATGGTATATATGCATATATAGGCATATATCATAAATATAAACATTCTGACAACGTTTGGCGAAAATCAGATACTATTTGGATGAGTTATGGCAGTAAAAAATCTCAGCCAATCAAAATCTATTTTTAGAACAGGTGTCCGTGACCTTGATGTTCGACAGTGATCAAAAACATTTTCTAAACATTGCCTGATTGTTTTGCAAAAAACAAAATCAAAATCGGACCATTAATAAACACAATCTATTTTTAGAACAAGCGGCCATTGACCATCGATCGGGCCAGTTTTCGAACTTGTTCGAGCTATCATCGATATGAACATTCTGACAAAGTTTGGCAAAAATTGGATAATATTTGGTCGAGTTATGGCGGTAACAAGTCTCAGCCAATCAGAAATAAGTAACAAAGGGCCATAACTCAGCCATATTTATTAAGAAGAAGACGTTTGAAATATCTCGCAAAAAGACGACTTTTTTACCTTTCGGCGGCCATCTTGGATGACCTAATCATCCAAATTCGACAAAAATTGTGCCAGAGTGATCGCCTCGTCAATACCTTCAATTTGGTATATGACAAGACCAGGTTCAACAAAATGTGAAATTTGACCCCCCGGGCCACGCCCATTTTTGACCCCGGTGTCACGATTTTAGCAATTATGAGAGAGCATTAGTGGTCGATCATTCATACCAAGTTTCATCAAAATCTGCCAGGTGGTTCGTGAAAAGAAGATTTTTTAAGGATTTGTGCTATTTTTAGACGGCGGCCATCTTGGATTACGGAATGACGTCATTTTAGCAATTTTGTAATCCCCCTTCCTAAGGACCATGCCCATGAAGTTTGGTGACTATAGGCCCTACGATTACTGAGGAGAAGACGTTTTAAAATGTCCACAGACGGACGACGACGGACGGACACATTGTGGTAACAATAGCTCACAATGAGCTTTTAGTCGTGTTCCTCGTGTCATCCCGTGAGAATCACTTGCCAAAAGCATTTTTTTATTTGAATGGTTTCATTAGGGTATCAGTAAACGGAAAATGTTTGGTGGCAATTTTACTTTTGGGTTTTTCAAAATGGCCGCCATCCGAAATGGTTTTTGCTCATAAATCGGTTTTCGAGGCTCAAAATGGGTTTGTTGTGGTGTATATACTCATGAATTCAGGGTCAGTGAACATGACAAGAGCATTAATTATACTATTGGACGATTCTGAAGTCACAGCCATTTTTTATTTCAAAATTGCCGCTAAATGGCCGCCATCCAACGTCATTTTTCCTCATATCTTCTTTTGTGAAATTGTGAGACGTGTAAAGTTCTAATTTTGGGGTCTATACTTATGTTTACAGTGTCAATGGACACTATAAGAACATTGTTAATACTATTGTATGATTTGGAAGTGACAGTCACATAGAATTTCAAATTGGCCAACCAAAATGGCCGCCGTACAGCGTCGTTTTTGCTCATATCTTGGTTTGTGAGAGCTACAGACCTAATGTTTGGGTATATACCTATGTGTTCTGTGTCAATGGACATAATAAGAGCATTGTTAATACTATCGGATGATTCAGAAGTCATAGTCACATTGATTTTCAAAATGGCCAACCAAAATGGCCGCCATCCAGCGTTGTTTTTGCTCATATCTTGGTTTGTGAGACGTGTACAGCCCTAGTTTGTGGTCTATACATATGTTTCCAGTGTCAATGGACACGTTAAGAACATTGTTAATAATATCCAATGATTCAGAAGTGACAGTCACATTTAATTTCAAAAGGGCCAACCAAAATGGCCGCCATCCAATGTCGATTTTGCTCATATCTTGGTTTGTGAGACGTGTAAAGCCCTAATTTGTTGGATCTATAATGGACAGGATAAGAACATTGTTAATAATATTGGATGGTTCAGAAGTGTCAGTCACAAATATATACCTTCATAATGAGTGAATAAGTTGGGTTTTTGCGTAGGTTTTCGACATTTAGTTTGTATTTGGCATTCTCTATCATTGTAAACAAATAATACAAAGTCAGGTGATCCTTGCAAACCGCCGAACATCACTACCAGATAAATACATCGTGAACAGGTTTTGTTCCGTCCAACCTAATTTTGGAGTTTAATTGCCACTTAATTTCAGCACTATTCATCTTAACCACAGAAACATGAGCATGGAACCAGGTGAGTAAATTATCTGAGCATAGTTATCATAATAGTGTTTGTCGGCATACTATGTCACGCATGTTACTATGTGCATTGGCTTCATGGCAATCTTTGTCACAGGTCCTCATGAAGAACGATCATGTAGTCAGGAATGTGTTCACAGTCAGCGAATTTGCATAGTGCAGTGGGAGAAAGACCATTTTTGTGACATGAGCAATTGGACTTCCCACCACATGACCCTTTACAGCCAGACTTGACAAGCTCAAGCACTGCTTGTTGGGCAAACTTGCCGAGTCACCTCATAGACTCGACATTCCCGTCAGCTTTCTGTTCCTATTCATTATCCTTCGGGTGAGGGATGGTTGTTCTTGGCTCTTTGTAGGATTTTTCCTGCTTTGACATGAGGTTTACTCTCTGGATGTGTGGCTTGAGAATGTGCTGTGTTTGCGGCAGTTTTTCTCCTTCAAAGTTTTTCGTCTTGAAAAAATCCAATCGGAGGTCTCTTACTGTGAGCATGAACTTTTGCTGGGGTACACGTTGCAGACAAACCTATCCGGATGCTTGATTGCAAGTTCGTCTGGAGTATCCACACATCCAAATATGTGAAATGTCCCAATGATATCGCATGTTGGTGTCAATTCAAGAAACTTTGTAATCCACGTCTTCTTGGAAATATTGAATAATTTACCACCCCAATCTTCACCCATGAAGTTATGTAGTCCAATCAATGTTTTAGACTTTTCTGACCCAATGACAACACATATCTCCTTAGCATCAATTGTTCGGTAGAATTTCCCTCTGCCCATCAATAACTTCACATTACCTTGTACTGTACAAGTTGCAACAAAGCAACAGAAATACATCTGTGTCTAGGGACCACACATAAATGTCTCTTACCTGTGATCTGTGCTGCGGCATCAATGACATGAAGTATGGGTTTGAGTATATGCCTCCTAGTGAGTATGCATCAATATATCTGGATCAAAAACACCATCTTTGTTGCTCAATGCTGATGTTCCATGTTGATGTTCCATAAACAACTACAAACGCTTTGTTGCTCCTTGCAAAATGATCGAGCAACCGTTTCGCTAAGTATTCGGTAAGTTGGTTATTCGTGTCTGTATGGTAGAGTAGCATCTTCATCGATACATTACGAATGGTCATTTGAACATGTATTATGAACTTGACTGGCTGTCTAGAGCCAACTCTCTTGGCTCATATTTTTTCCTTTCAACGACACGATGAAATATTTGTCGAATATCACCCTGCCATCTGCATATACCTCCTCGTCATTCCATCGATTCACTTTACGAAGGCGTCCACCAAGGCACATATTGTGCCCATTCCTGTGAGTTTCGTCATACTCAGCATGACAGCTTGTCCATCAATAATGATGACTTTGTCTCTGATGATCGAGCCTTGATGGTTTGACTGTCCGTCCATCTGACTGAGACCTGCTTGTTCTGCCATTCACTCTGTTGTATGTTTCCTGTCTAACTGTGGATCATCGCTGACAGGTTGGCCGTCCATTTCGGGTTCTCCTTCTTCTCTGCAATCATCGCCGCCAGACACTGCGATTTGCAGGTCATCACTGCATGCTTGTCGGGAGTACTGCTCGAGTTCCTCCGTAAATGAACTTTTATGACTGGGAAATAACAGTGTTCCATCTGTGGCGAAGAGTGATATTGGCCATCTTATAATTTCCGATGGTCTCCGCTAGTTTATCAACTAGCTGTGGGTGTGACTGCTGGATGACCAAGAACCGAGCAAGAGGTTGTCGATCCTCACGGTGTTTAACAACTTTCTTGCCCCAAAACAATATCAATAAAGTATTGGACTACCGTGCTATGGACATTTACGACTACAAACAGGCATGAATCTGGAACCTGGGTGGACAAACCCCCAGGATCAGTGCCTGAACAGAGTTTGCATGGTGCCCATTTTGGACGCCATTTTGAAAATAAAAATGACGGTCACTTTTGAATCATCCAATATCATCATTAATGTTCTAATCACCGACCATGAAAATATGGGTATGGACAAAAACGTTGAAGCTTTACGAACCTCGCACTGCGATATAAGGACAACAACAGGACTGGATGGCGGCCATTTTTGTTGGCCATTTTGAAATTCAAGGTTACTGCCACTTCTGAATCATCCAATAGTATTAACAATGTTCTCATCGTGTCCATTGGCACTGAAAACATAGGTATATACCCAAATATTAGGGCTTTACACCTTTCAAAAACAAAAATATGAGCAAAAAAGATGCTGGATGGCGGCCATTTTGAAATAAAAAAAATGGCTGTGACTTCAGAATTGTCCAATAGTATCATTAATGCTCTTGTCATGTTCACTGACCCTGAATTCATTGTTATAGACACCAAAACAAACCCATTTTGAGCCTCGAAAACCGATTTATGAGCAAAAACCATTTCGGATGGCGGCCATTTTGAAAAACTCAAAAGTAAAATTGCCACCAAACATTTTCCGTTTACTGATACCCTAATGATACCACTCAAATAAAAAAAATGCTTTTGGCAAGTGATTCTCACGGGATATAGTTTTAGGTACACAAGGAACCTGACTATTTGCTCATGTGAGCTAAAACAGGAGACGCCATTTGATAAACAAATTTAGCTTTTGATATATTGGCGGCCATCTTGTATTAAGTAATGACCCAATTTCGACAATACCTTCAATTTGATATATAACATGACCACATTCGGCCATAAATATAATTTGACCTTGACTTGACCCCGAAGGGTCATTATTTGAACAACCTTGAAAGGTCATCAGCCAATAATTCAGACCCAAAAGTATTCACGAGATTTCACGCAATTTGATTTGTCCAGAGCTTACACGTGATCGACATTCATTTCTGTTCATAACTCCATGAACCGAACCGGATCACCGGCTCCGCGTATCGAAAACTTGAACTTTTTCTCTGATTCCAATTCTGATTTTCTCTGAAATTGCGACGTCGATCTAAATTTGACATCAATTAATATAATACATTGGAACGACGTCACAAGTTTAAACGTCGAAACGTCGAGATTACCTCTATTTTTGTGCAAAAACTTATAAACTGATGTACATATTTTTTTCTATTATTATTTCAATCCGAGTCTGCAAAGAAACAAACACCATACCTGCAGTTGATGTCATTAGAAAGGCATGTGCTGGCCGTCACTGTATATTGTGGATGAGGTCCCTGTACCAGCTGTGGGCCAGATTTGGTCACGAGTGAAGTGGACAGCATAGTTCATGGTAGAAGCACTCGCTTTTCGAACGGCGTGGTGAGGCGCGCACAGATCACTCGTCTACATATACCTGAAGAAACATGGACAATTATGGATGAGAAAATGCGAGAACAAAAATTCTCTGAACGAAATATAGAATTACAAGAACTAAGATAATAATTGAAAAGGGCCGATAACTGAGGATGGCTAGATCAGGGCTCAATATGGGAGTGTTCAGCAAGCCCTCAATGTGTGAGTGAGTGAATAGGGTTTAACGTCCGCTTTTCTGACATAGATGTACACTGTTAGTCTCAGCTGCACGGGGTGTTACACGCATACGGGTCAACATGACTAAATATTTACAATAACAAAAGGCCGAAATGTACCTGTGTCGCTCACATGTCTTCCTGAAGAAATCCATATACAAACTAGAACATTCACCCACGAGCGCATTGTATCCCCCGGGTGGGCCGTGTCACAAAAAAAGCCAATGGTTATTGGTGAACCCTGCCAGGTGATGAATGTGTGCAAGTGTGGTGAGTGTAGAGCCAATATTCTTGAAGAGAGAACATTGAACAAAAACATAACAAAGAGAAAAAACTAAGTCATTTTAGAGAAAAGTAGGTCAAGGTCAAATGAGGGTCAATGAGTTGAGCGTGGTTATTGATGCACCCTCAAAGACCGAGTATGAGCTTACGCTCACACTAAGCTATTCAGCTTGTTTAGGTCCATTTGAATGTTTTAGAGAGAAGCCGGTAATTCGTATTCACCACACAACCCCTGCTCACTGGTAATTTTTTGTCCGAAGACAAATTGAACATTTTTTTCAGCAAGGTTTGGCGACAAACACGAATTATCGGTACCCATTTACAGCTGAGTGGACTGGAACGGTGTGAATAAAGTGTCTTGTTCAAGGACACAATACGGGCCCCTGGCGAGGCTCGAACCACCGACCCATAGGGTCACTATAGATCACGAGTTCACGGCTCTACCAACTGAGCTATCGCGCTTCACGCGTGATGAATGTGTGCAAGTCTGGGGAGCATAGAGCCAATAGTACATGTATTGAAGATGTATTTGGTCAATGTTCTAAGTAATTTAAGCAAAAGTGGGTCAATGCCACGTGAGGGTCAATGAGTTAAGCGTGGTTATTGATGTACCCTGCTAGGTGAAGAATGTGGGCAAGTCGTTGAGTGTATAGCCAATATTATAGAAAATAGATCATTGACCAAAAACATAACGAAGGGATATAACTAAGTAATTTTAGTGGAAAAGTGGGTCAATGGCACATGAGGGTCACATATTTGGGAGTGGTAATTGATGTACACTGCTAGGTGATGAATGTGTGCATGTCTGGTGAGTGTAGAGCCAATATTGTTGAAGATAGAAAATCTATAGATGTATAAACGAGTGAAGAATAACAAAGGGGCATAACTCCAAAAGTAGTAATGCGAGAGTTGTGGTTCTTGTGCGCGACACGCCATTTATCTATTCATGTGTGAAGTCTCGTTAAAATATTTCATCTGGTGATCGAGTTGTGGTCCGGACAAGAAATCAAATAAAAAACGAACAAAGGGGAATAACTCCAAAATAAGTGACGCGTGAGTTGTCATTCTTGTGCGAGACACGCCTTTGACCCGATATGTATGCATGGGTGAAGTTTTGTTGAAGTATCCGATAAGGTGTTGAAGTTATGCTCCGGACAAGAAAGTGTGTCCGGACGCGGCGGATGCAGCGTGACGTCAAATCCATAGTATCCCCGACTATCATATGGGGGATACAGAGAAGCAAGGGCAGGAACTACTATCGACAGCCTGAAAATTGCACTAATACGATCCTTTCTTTCTGTACCATTTTCATGCATCATGGGCAGTGGCTTAGAAAAGAATGAAAAAAAAGAAGCCTTCGACCAAAAATATGATTTGACATTGACTTGACCCTGAAGGGTCAATTATTTGAACAACCCTGAAAGGTCATCAGCCAATGTTTCATCAAATTTTATCTATTGGCTCATGAAGAAAAAGTTGGTTGACTGATTTGACCTACTTTTCAAAGGCGGTTATCTTGCATTATGCGACGACTTCTATTTTAGCTATTCTGAAAAGACTCTACCCAATCCCATACATCATTCCTGCATAATTATGTTGGCCAACATCGGCTTAACGGTTCGGGTGGAGTATAAGCCGTTTGAAGTAAATCATAAAATGACAAGTTGTTTTACCTTTCGGCAGCCACCTTGGATGACCTACTTACCGGTATGGGAATGCAACACAAATTATGCCAGAGTGATCCACTCATCATTACCTTTGATTTGATATATTATAACATGACCGCTTTCTGCGGAAAATGTATATGAGCATCATTGGTCGATCATCCCTACAAAATATTTTCAAAATTGCTGCGTCGGTTCGTGAGAAGACGTTTGAAAATGTTCACGGATGGACGGACGAACGAAAAGTGGTAACAATAGCTCAATTGAGCCTTTAGTATGGTTGAAAACATGGTTAACAAGAATACCGTCTGTCGAACGCGGATGCCACCTGCCGCATATTAGTAAAGAAAAAAAATGTAGAAAAAAGTTAAAACGCCGATATTTTTGTTAAAAATTTGAAGGACGCATAAATTATGGCAAGGCAAGTGTGGCATACATACCAACAGACAGACAGACAGACGGACGGTCCGAAAATAATATGCCACCCGTTTTTTTTCAAATTTAACTGAAAATGTTGTCAAATTCCAACATCATTTACGGAAATTATTGTGAACTATATGTACGCCTATATGTACACGTGCGCACACAGTAACTGTAATTGTCGTGGAAAGGAGCTCAATAGATGTTTTAAGAATTTGTGCTATTTTTAGACGGCGGCCATCTTGGATTAGCGACGACCTCCATTTTAACAAATCTGGAAAGGCATCACCCAAGGACCACAACTGTGAAGTTTAGCCACGATGGGCCACACGGTTTGTGTGAAGAAGAATTTTGAAATCTCTATTAAAATAGCGACCTTTTGACCTTTTGGCGGCCATCTTGGATGACGTCATCATCCGATTTCGACAAAAAATGCACCAGAGCAATTGCCTCATCTAAATCTTCGATTTGATATATAACATGACCACATTCGGTCAAAAGTCAAATTTGACCCCCATTTGACCCCCCCCGGGCCACGCCCATTTTTGACCCCGGGGTCACGATTTTAACAACTATGAAAGAGCATGAGTGGTCGATCATTCCTACCATGTTTCGTCGAAATCGGGCTGGCGGTTCGTGAGAAGAAGAATGTTTAAGAATTTGACCTACTTTTCCATGGCGGCCATCTTGCATTGTCGACGACCTCCATTTTAACAACTTTGCTTTCCAGTGGCCTGTGTACCATGTTTGTGGAGTTTGGACACCATCGGCCCAGCGGTTCGGGAGAAGAAGATGTTTGAAAATGTTCACGGACGGACGGACGACGACGGACGACGGACGAAAAGCGGTAACAATAGCTCACTTGAGCTTTGCTCAGGTGAGCTAAAAACATGGCGGCTGGGGTATTTCCAGTTTGTATTCTGTATGAAACAAATAATAATTTATTGATGATTGCTACATATTAAGTACCTAACATGCTAAGACCCACAGAGTTATAAGGCAAGTGGCTATATGGGGCCGACCTATCATAGGGCCGAGGTGTCAGTAAAGCCCTCAGTCCAGGTTATCAGGTTATAATTGTTCGGGCTAACAGGTGGGGTGCAGCACCTTTCTGTTATATACCTATTCACTATGAGAGATAACCGGTTAATATAACGCTTTAATACCTCAACATACCTCAATCGCTAGGCAAAAAAAGCACGATAAGATTACCCGCTCTGTTAGGCAGTTAGGCAAATGTCCCTATATCAAAAAGAGGGGCGATAACTGTTATCTTGTTGTTGAGGTTGATTTCTCTGCGCTGCTTTTACAACCCTACACCCAGAGCCGCGGCAGGACCACATAGGTTGCATATACGGTGGTCCCTCCCTCTCGCGCCGTAGGGGGTTGTTGACCCCGAGATAATTCGTAGATTCCGGCAATGAGGCCCAGAATGTCTGCCAACTTGTGTTTTTACTATAATAATCGTTTATTCTCTCAATTTCAGCACCCTACAGGGCGTCGACGTCAGAAAATGCAATTACATATCATTACCGCTGATATTAGCACTTATTACTGCTAGCAGTAATAAGCAGTAGCAAGCAGTATACTGCTAGTTACTGCTGGCAGTAATAAGCAGTAGCAGTAAACTTCTTATTACTGCTAGCAGTAACAAGCAGTAGCAAGCAGTATACTGCTAGTTACTGCTACTTACTGCTCACTGCTAAATTCAGACCGGTTTAGAAACGTTGCAAGATTAACGCAGATAATTGTGTAGCCTGTAAAGTTTCACGGCCGGTGTTAACCTTTTTGTTTGCTTACTGCCCCTGTTCAAATATTATAAGAATAGTATAAACAGGTGAATAACACGTGGCAGAGATGGAAACATGGTTATAAACTTCATAATTACGTTTAAAAATCAGCACAAAGTCAGAGAAATAAATATTGTCTTTAAAACATAAAATCACATATAAACGCATTTATAGGAGAGTCTTTGTTTCCAGTGCAAAATTCTCTGACTTTCTGACCTAATAATCAGCCTTTTGAGACTATTATTTTTCTGACTTTCTGCTACTTTCTAAACATAATTAGGATTTATTAAACATTTCCTTCCACGCGTTATGCACGTGTGAATAGTAGTACATTTAGTGGCGAATTGCGCAGATACATGCGATGGTTAAACGGAGTATACGTACACCCGTCGATAACGTCGTAATGACCATGTGTCCGCTGTTTGTCAACGCATTTGGTAGACATGTTAAGTGACAGTTGACTTCAAGTCATGATGCAAACGTCACATGTGGCATGGAAGTACCTTAGGACCATAGACACTGATTTATCCAAAGACACACGCTGTATCTTATAGTCAAGATTGCCACCGGTGGCTAATAAAGGTCACCATGGCCGATAATTTGTCAGTTAAAGATAAGATTCAACTTTAGTCTGTTGTATTGCAAGTTTCCAAGTGTCATCGCGGAATTATTATCAAATAAAAATGTATGGAAGTCGTATCGCGAATCCAATATGGCCGCCGGCGGCCATATTGGAAACTGTGGCCGAAAGTATATAAGTTTAGTTAAATTTCAATTAAAGTCATGATTAAATTGTTGTCCGTTGTATGCAAGTTTATAATGGTCATGGTAGAATGACTAAGAACATATAGAAGTTGTATCTCATATCCAAAATCGCCGCCAACGTCTGTATTGGAAAACATGGTTGACGACTTATAAGTTTAACAATATTTCAATTAAAGTTATTTATTAAGTGTTTACTTTCAATTTGTTCTATTGTATGCATGTTTCTAAGGGTCATGGAGGAATGCATAGCAAACTATAGACATTTTATCTCGCGGCCGTATTAGAAAATGTGATGAATAATATATAAGTTTAGCTAAATTTCTATTAAAGTTATGTTTCAAATTTCTTCTGATGGATGCAAGTTTCTGAGGGTTATAGAAGAATAAATATCAAAACATAAAAGTTGTAGTTCAAATCCATGATGGCTGTCGTCCGCCATTTTGAACATAGTACATGTACATGTCGTTTTTAAGATAAAGAGTACCGGTAACGTGTCTTGTTTTGATTAATCATGGAATTCGCCAATTTGAAAAAAATGTTTCAAGCATTTAGAATTCATATTTCACCCATCATAGTTTCTGTTTGAAATGACGTTCACTGAGCAGCAAATAAAATAACACGACAAAGCGTTGAATGTAGTTGTTTTTGATGGCATGTTATGTCAAATCCTAACAACAACTTTACAGTGGAATTTCAGTTCGTTTTGAAGTATACTTTTCAACATATAACCATCATCATCATCATCATCATCATCATCATAATTATCACCACCAGCATCAACATCATCATCATAATCACCAGCATCACAATCATCTTCATAATCACCATCATCATCATTACCATCATCACCATCATCATCATAATCAACATCATCACCACCAGCATCACCATCATCACCATCATCACCATCACCATCATCTTATCATCCACCACCACCATCACCATCACCACCAGCATCACCATCATCATCATAACCATCATCATCATCATCATTACCACCACCATCACCATCATCACCATCATCATAATAATCACCATCATCACCATCATCATCATAATCACCATCATCATCATAATCATCATCATAATCATCATCATAATCATCATCATAATCATCATCATCACCATCATAAGCATCATCATCATCCTCATCATCATCATCGGAGATCATACTGATCATTATGGTCATAGTATTAATGGTAATGGTATTTTCCAAATGGCCCTGATTCACAATACCCCAGCATACCACAATACCTCAGCATACCACAATACCCCAGCATACCACTACCACAATACCCCAGCATACCACAATAGCTCAGTGCAGGATTGGTGGTACATGCATATTGTTACATGACTACTCTGCCCTCCCAAGTCAAACTGCAGTATCTGTTAAGCTGCAGTATCTGCACTATGATGCTATGCTGACCCTGTGCAATCATCCCCACCTGGGGATGATTGCACAGGGTCAGCATAGCATAGCATCATAGTGCAGATACTGCAGTTTAACAGATACTGCAGTTTGACTTGGGATGATTGTACAGGGTCAGCATAGCATCATAGTGCAGATACTGCAGTTTAACAGATACTGCAGTTTGACTTGGGAGGGCAGTACTGTTGTTCGGCACCGCTCACAGCCGAGTTCAAACGTACAGCGCGGGCTGTTTGACCATGACTGTTGACAATGCTCATTCTGGGGACAGGCCAACACCTACGTAATGTATGTGTCTTATGACGTTTCAAGAACGCGCCATTACGTCACCAGACCAGCTCATAACGGTCGCATTGATTTGTTTTAAGTTACGCCGCTGCATCAAGCGACGTGTAGCCTACTGCGGCCCGGAATATGTATGTGTAAAACAGCTGTTTGAATAGAGCAGCATCCGAAATATATGCTAAAATTACACGATATTTACGACGGAAATGTAACAATAACGTTCAACCTTGTCCAACCGTGGGTAAACGTTTGCCGTGGCACTCGGGAACCGTTTCAACCCGCGGCCTACGGCCTTGTGATTCAAACAGTACCATCGTGCCACGGCAAACGTTTACCCACGGCTGGTCATGGTCGAACCTTTTAATGATATTACAGTCAATAAACTTAGACTAATTCACGCTAATTAATTCTATCACGTTTTGATGCTATTTTTCTGTATGATAGCAAGAAACGTGAGAGTAATTTCCATTTATATATCTTTATCCACGAAATGGCTGAGAATAATAATTGCTATATGATATGTGGTTGTGACTCAAAAACTGTGGCGTCTCCAGTCACAGCCACATTTACACATGTTTACGACTTTATCAGTAACATATTTCACCAACATTGTAAAGTATACTTATCCACCAAAGTATACGTTGAGGGAGAAATTTTCAATTTAAGGATAAATTTATTAATTTTTATTATACTGAATTTATTACATTATCACAGCCATTTTGGCTGGGATAACGTAATAAATTCAATATACTAATTATGCAATTGTTGATCATCAAATATATGCAGTCGTTAGTTCTATATAATGCATTTCGGGAACAATAAACGATTACTCCCTCAAAGTATACTTTGCTAGCTAACTATACTTTGCAATTTTGATGAAATAGGCTACTGGAAACCAGTCGCTCAATGACCGAATGTTCACCGACCCATGTTAAATGTTCTATATACGCCGACATATAATGGAACGTATATGTGGCTGTGACTGAGGAAGTGGGGCTTATGAATTGTTGTATTATAAATACATGTTTGCTACCTAGTATGTTAATGACAATTAACCCTTTGAACCCGAAATCCCACTATATCGGTTTATGCAAAAAGTGCAGATCCAGATGAGCGGCTCGTAACGAGCCGTCTCATCAGGATCTGCACTTTTTGCAAGTAATTTTCATATTTCTTAGAACAAAAACACCCCCTTTTCATAAATGGACGAATCTGAAAATCATTTTGTGATCATTGGATTAGTCGGAACATTAGCATATCACAGTCCATTCCAGTTCCTTAGGGTTGACAGGGTTAAACTAATTTCATTATTTGTATAATTGAAGTGAATTAAAAATGATATCCTGTAAATTATGCTGAAAATAATTAAAAAAATAACTATTACAGCAATGAGTGGAATTTCTTCTATTTCTTGGAACAGCCTAATTACCTAATTAACAAAACCTAGTGAATGGCATGCAGCATGCATACTTTGCTGGAATAAATACTCCATGTGCATATTCTGTGTCAAGTATATGTACAATGCCGTTGTACTTCAGATTCATTATAGGAATGAATGGTCTTTTTGTGGAATTTATCTGGGTATAAACTTGGAAAATTCACTTTCGCAATTGGCGATAAAAATAAACAATTGGCGATAAAAAATTACAATTTTCGAGAAAGAAAAACATTTTTTTTTTTAGAAAATTGTAATTTTTTATCGCCAATTGTTTATTTTTATCCGATTGGTTATTATAGGAATGAATTGCCTTTTTGTGGAATTTATCGGGGTATAAACTTGGAAAAGTCGCGGGAATACTGGACGAAGGCCGGTAGGCCTCGTCCAGTATTCCCGGGACTTTTCCAAGTTTATATCCCCGATAAATTCCACAAAAAGGCCATTCATTCCTTATAATTCCAGCATTTGAAATAAATTCATCAAGAAAATGTGTTTATTTTCCGTTTTCCTAAGAATTATTTTAGCTGCGCCTCACGGTTACGGAAAGTAGTTCGGCTTCCGTTGGTTGAAAAGATGGCGAGTGTCCTACCTTCTAGATATGTAAGTAAACTTGGGTATTATTTAAAGAGGCATTTTCTCGTGCATACCACATGGTACCTGTGGTTCATCTCTACCTGGCGGAGAAGTGAATAGACGAAATAAATAGCCACCACGAAATCGTACTTCATTTCTCACGTCACATCATACCTACACATAGTACATGTTGAAAGGTACGAATTTGTCCGCACGAATATCTGCATGTCTATTACAAATTCACAGAACACCTTGAGACGACCCCCAAAATCACTGCGGACATACTCATTTCCTGCGGAAATATTCGTACCTTAGACGCTCCCGAATATGTCCGCGGACATTTTCGTTCGTGCGGATATATTCATACCTTTCACATGTACATTGTCGCTATTAAATCGTCGGCATTTGCGCGTCACTCAAGTAAATAGAGGATATTGCTTGATTGATGATTTAATATGATATTTATTAAACGAGTTTACTGAGTCCATAAGAAACGATACTATGCTGAACAGAATTCAATAGATGTTAGAGTATGTATTGCATAAGCTAAAAAGCATTAATTGAAACTGTACTGATCACACAGCATCTTTCTGTATCGGTCTCGTTTGCCTATTTATTACACTAGTGTATTATGATTTGTATTACACTGTGTTATCACAAAATGGAACTCCGTTTCATGATAGTCTCTAAATGTCACATTAACAATGTTTTCTTGCAAACAATTATTTGATTTACATTTATTGAGCATAGGCTGCATATGCAGCCTATGCTCAATAAATGTAAATCCATCAATTGAAATTTCCAGACGATCCTAAATTTGCACTTACGAACATTTGTGTCGTACCAAGGTTAGTGAAACGGGCCCAGGTGAATAACACGTGGCAGAGATGGCAAAATGGTTAGAGACTTCCTAATTACGTTTAAAAATCAGCACAAAGTCAGAGAAATACATATTGTCGTTAAAACATAAAATCACATATAAACGCATTTATAGGAGAGTCTTTGTTTCCTGTGCAAAATTCTCTGACTTTTACTAATGGATAATATGCAAGCAATACATGGCTAACACTTCATTTACAGACATAATACTGAACAGAATCGATGTAAGCATGTAAACCCACATTGGTAATGATAATGATGCAAATGTATCAAAAAGCCGGAACGTTCCATCGTGTGCGCAAGGAAGTTTAGAAAGATATCGGCAGTGAATGGAGAAATGTATTTAACCCTTTCCTTTCGGAATACACCTTCACGAGAATTGAATTCATTAAATATTTTATTTTTGTTATTTCTCAATGAAAGTATATGTTGTGACCACTCATCTGAACCGTCTCGAAGAGACGGTTGAAATGGTGGTCGCGACATATATTTCTGAGCGCATAGAAGGAAATTATTTAGGATTTTCCGCAAACATAATGGCGTATCCTCAGCATGAAAAGGGTTAACCTTGTGACATTTTCGATGAGTGCAGACCCCCGGGTCATGGATTATCTCCATCTTTCGCACTTAAACATTTTGTAGCACTACACAGACTTCCATACAAACATTTCGCAACGGCAACAACAAATCAATTGATTGGGGGATGAAACATGTATAAAGGTCATATGGCGCCTGTCGCGAGTTCAAGAATTACTGTCTGTTTCACGAAGCCTGCCCACATGTTACGGCTATTTAAATACATGTAGTTCGAAAACGGTATATCAAGCCATTTTATTTTAGAAGACCAAATATTTTAAAATTCGCACAGCTATTTGAGAAAAAATCTGGAAAGCAATTAAGAAATTTAGCTATTTTTATAAGAAATGCTTTATGGTTATAATGACTAGTGAGCTTATACATATGCATTTTGTATTTGTACCCATCGTTGTATTATGTATTCTATTGTATACCTCGTGTGTCACGTATGTGGCTTAGAGTGAATAAAATGTATTGTATAATGCAAAAACATTTTTCTTTATAATATGTAATGTTTTCACAATTTAAGAATGAGACTTCTTTTTATTTCGTGAAATGATGTCTGCTATTGATTTTATTGCAAAAATAAAATTACTCCAGGTTTCGGAGTCAATATCTAAAATCTTTCATTTGTTTACCCCTTTCCAGCTCCTTCACCTCCTTTTCCCACACGTTCAATTCCCATAGACAATCAATTGTTCGTAATAAAATCAATATTGGACCAAATTTCACGAAATAAAAAGAAGGCTCATTCTTAAATTTTAGTAAAATTAATATTATTGAAAACAAATATATTGTTTTTGCATTGTTTATATAGCCGTAACATGTGTGCATGTTTCGTGAAACAGACAGTAGAAATACTCACCAACATGTATACATTAACAAGTAAACCATAACATCAGTAGCCTATTTCATCAACATTGCAAAGTATACTTTTCCAGCAAAGTATACTTTGAGGGAGAAATCATTTATTTTTCCCGAAATACATTTTTTCATATAAAACTAACGACTGCATATATTTGATGATTAAAAGTATGCAGAATTATTATACTGAATTTATTACATTATCACAGCCAAAATGGCTGTGATAAGGTAATAAATTCAGTATAATTACAATTAATAAATTTATCCTTAAATTGAAAATTTCTCCCTCAAAGTATACTTTGCTAGATAAGTATACTTTGCAAGTTTGATGAACTCGGCTACTGAGAATAACATTCTTCGTCTTAAACTCCATTTCGGGACACAAATGATCCAACTTAGGGGGCAGTGACCAGTTAATTTAAAATTATCAATTTCACGCCCTCGGACAGTATGCATTTAATTCAATATTCCAAATAAGTGGGCAGACAGCAATATGAGTTCGGCATTTGTGACCTAGACACACTAGAAGCTTTTACATAAACACAAATATGCTGCTCTATTAGTGCTCCTTACCTATGCAGGAATGTGAAATATCTTGGTGCAGCCTCTTTAAAATTGTCCAATTCTGAGGTAAAATATTCACTTTAACACCATGCCGTGCCACGCTACTTGCGGAACTACATATTGAATGTTGTATGTGTCCTCAATCATCATCCAGAGGCAAATGCACTATCATGGTGCAAACCAGTTCCCATCCATGAGTTTTCTCTGAAATAAATTCTTGTTTGAAACTCCAAAAATCTGTTGTTTTGATCAGTTTTTGTCACAACATACCCTCAATTCGTATTTGCCCATTTCTGATCAATGGGAACAGGTCAGATGGCCCTGGAATGAGCATTCATCAATTAATACGATGTAAAATCTGAATAAAATACAAAATCAACTACAAAAAATTCATTAAACAATTGAAATGAATTTTAATCAGCAGAAAGTGTAATATTTATAAATTTCACCGGTGCCATTATACGAAACTGGCGGCTAACTGGTCACTGCTACCTTAACATATTTTCAGTACCCTCTATTTCGCAGTCATGTTTAGATTTCATTTAAATGAATCAAACCGTGGACGAACTTATTTTGCGTGAATATCGCGAGTGTACATTTGTCGGCCGGACGCCGCAATTTAATTGACGGGATCAGTGAAATAAGGGGGCTAACTCCATGAGGGAGTTAGCCTCCTTATTCCACTGGCCCCATTCAATGAGTGATCGTAGATAGTTATCTCCCTTTGCAAATATATTTATAAAGATCCGGTCCTATGCTGTATTTCAGTGTTTATTTCTTACTGAATAGAACAACAATTGAATATTCGCACAAACAGAGTAGACCCAGATCACATATGTGCAGTCTGATCTGAGTACACTGATTGCACTAACATTAATAAGTGTGAACATATGCATCTGACAAATAATGTACCAGTAGCCTATTTCATCAACATTGCAAAGTATACTTTACTAGCAAAGTATACTTTGAGGGAGTAATCATTTATTTTTCCTGAAATGCATTATTTCATATAGAACTAACAAATGCATATATTTCATGATTAAAAGTATGCAGAATTATTATACTGAATTTATTACATTATCACAGCCATTAAATGGCTGTGATAATGTAATAAATTCAGTATAATAAAAATTAATAAATTTATCATAAAATTGAAAATTTCTCCCTCAAAGTATACTTTGCTACTAAAGTATACTTTGCAATGTTGATGAAATAGGCTACAGATCAGATTGCGTAGATATGTAGGATGATTCGGATCAACATTAGTCAAAATCACTATATCGACTCCTTTTCACAACACATCATTTTACAAACAATAAGGCTATAAACTACACAATTTAAACCGTGTTTCTATTATTAAATTCAATGGGAGATAACTAGCTACGACACCCTTCTACATTCAACGAAAGGAAACACTATATGTTCAATAGAGATCGACGTCGACTGACGGTGGCAGGAGTCAGTGGAAGAAGGGGGGGGGAGGTAACTGCCCGAGGCAATTAGCCCCCATATTCCAGTGGCCCCGCCAATTGCCCACCATTTCTAGACACCTTTCTACATTCACCGAAAGAAAACATTATTCATCAGAGATCGACGTCGACTGACGTGGCAGGGGCAGTTAGCCCCCATATTCCATTGTCCCCGTGAATTGTCCACAATTGCACAACGCCCATCTGTATTCAGAGGCAGGACAGATCCCGCGTCAGAGATCGACGTCGACTCACGGTGGTATGGGTCAGTGGAATGGAAGAAGGGGTCTAACGGGCTCGGGAAGTTATCGACATTATTCCCCTTGATCATTATTCATGACAGACTGACGCTGAGTGTCGGTCTCGTACGGAAGCGTCCTGGCTAAAATGTTCATAAGTGAACTGTGCAAAATTATGATAGTCCGTAAATTCACATTAACAATGTTTTCTTGTAAACAATGATTGGATCTACATTTATTGATCATATGCTGCATATGCAGCCTATGCTCAATAAATGTAAATCCATCAATTGAAATTTCCAGACGATCCTAAATTTGCACTTACGAACATTTTAGTCGTATGAAGTTTAGTGAAACGGCACCCAGGTGCCAATGCTAAAATATTTGTTA
This sequence comes from Conchocele bisecta, assembly GCA_029237695.1. NCBI lineage: Eukaryota > Metazoa > Mollusca > Bivalvia > Lucinida > Thyasiridae > Conchocele > Conchocele bisecta. The sequence goes on from CM055268.1 coordinate 80,037,402, forward strand.
TCTCCTATACAGGAGATACTAACAGGAGATAATATCTCCTAATTAGAGATAATAAATCCTCATTAGGAGATAATAAGTCCTGATTAAGAGATATTAAGTCCTAATTAGGAGATACTAACTCCTAGTTTAAACAATACTTATTTCAAATAATATACAATACATGTATATATATATGCATCAGAATACATATAAAGTAACAGTGAATAAGGATTAGAAAACAAGCTCATAGAGCTTATGTGAATCTTCTCCTTGAGTAAAGCATCAGTAAAGCATCCTGGTTATGAGTTACTATATCCTAATTAGGACTTAGTATCTCCTAATTAGGACTTACTATCTGTGTCAATGCTAAGAAATGTTTATCTCCTAATTATGAGATAGTAAGGCCAAATTAGGAGATAATATCTCTTGATTAGGAGATAAATATATTTTAGCACCAGGACTCTTCTTCCATAGTCGCGAGCTATTCACATGTATGCATAGCTCGCGACTATGGAAGAGTCTTGGTGCTAAACTATATTTATCTCCTAATCAGGAGATACTATCTCCTAATTAGGTCTTACTATTCTAGGCTCCAAATGTCATATATACATGTATACATATGACATTTGTAGCCTAGAATACGCCACCAAGCATATGCACTTGAGAAAGCTGACATAAAGGTATGTAGCCATGGTAACAACACGGGTGCATTACGTTACGTCTACCATACACGCATTCCATCCCACTTAGAGATGACACATTTCACTATTTATGGTTAGAAACCAACATAAAGTCAGGAAAATAACGATGTGCATGAAAACTGTCCTCCCACACGAGAGAATGTCTGGGAAATCGGGCCAAGATAGCACTAAACTTCGTACGACTAAAATGTTCGTAAGTTCAAAATTATTATAGTAAATTGCACATTAACAATGTTTTCTTGTACACAATTACTAGATTTACTTTTATTGAGCATAGGCTGCATATGCAGCATATGCTCAATAACTGTAAATCCATCAATTGAAATTTACAGACGAGTTGCACTTAAAACATTTTAGTCGTACGAAGTTTAGTGAAACGGGCCCCTGGTGCGGGTGACACATAATACGCACAGCGTCCACCGTCGTGACTTTGCCATTGATTTTCCGTGCATTCGTTTCCGTGACAACCACCGCAACGTCATGACTATGGCAAGACTATGGCAAGACAAATGCATAATAATGATTACAATCATTCCTCAAGCCAGGTTTGTGGTCCAACCCGGGTTTGAAATTGAAGGGTGAAATGGTGTCACGTCCCATGGTTTTGCGACCAGTGTATATCCAGATTTCTGTGCATCCGCACAGTGTGATCGGGGTCAGCACGTTTCGTCATTACGCAATGAAACGCACGTTATGCTTGTAACAAGCATTATAGAAAATCTGGGGCCCGTTTCACTAAACTTCGTACGACTAAAATGTTCGTAAGTGCAAACTTATGATAGTCTGTTAATTTCACATTAACACAGTTTTCTTGTAAATAATTATTGGATTTACATTTATTGAGCATAGGCTGCATATGCAGCCTATGCTCAATAAATGTAAATCCATCAATTGAAATTTCCAGACGATTCTAAATTTGCGCTTACGAACATTTGTGTCGTAAGAAGTTTAGTGAAACGGCCCCCAGGCTATCAGGCTAAAGGAATGCGATATTTTATCAGGAGTTACACTGGTCACATATCCTACAAGCCACAGTTCTACAGTCACAGCCACAGAGACGTATGTGTTGTAATAAAATCAATATTGGACCACATTTCACAAAAAAATAACAAGAAGGCACATTCTTAAATTTTGATAAAAATCTAAACAAATATTGTTTTTTCATTATTTATATAGCCGTAAAATGTGGGTAGGTTTCGTGAAACAGACAGTAGATTATAAAACCAGCCCTCCGTGTTTGAAGAATAACCACCAATCTTGATCGCAATCGGTAGTTTTTCCTTCTTAGATCCAGGTTTGAGAAATTGAAGGGGTCAGTGGAAGAAGTAGGTCAATGCCATTTCGGGATTCGCCTCCTTCTACTGACTTCCTCAAATATTTTGCACTTCGCGCATATACTGAAACAAACGACCAATCAGGATTTCAAACCCGGTTTAAAGAGTTCAACACCCCAGACTTGTATAGTTGTATTGGCAAACATTGTAGATCCAGATGAGCCGGCTCGTGACGAGCCGTGTCATCAGGATCTGCACTTTTTGCAAGTAATGTTCATATTTTTTAGCACAAAAACGCCCCCCTATTCATAAATGGACCAGTCTGAATATCATTTTGTGACGATTGGATTGGTTGCAAATTAAAATCTCAAGTCTATTCCAGTTGTTTAGGGGTGAAAGGGTGAAGAGTATCCAAATGCACATGTATTCTTTAGACTCGTGTTTCAGTTCGCACACCCGGGTGTGTGGTGGCGGTATGCATGACAACCTCTTAAACGAGAGTCAAAGAGCTGAAACTGTGGGTTGAGGCACAAGCCCTGGTTTGTGGTAATTACTGCTCATTTCGTGTTCAAACGAGATATCGATGTCTTGCGATGGTCACTCCGTTGTAACCGTATGATCGATCTATGGTCACTCCGTGGTCAATGTATGATGGAAATAGGTGGTCATTGTGTACTCTATTTATGGCCTCTCTGTGGTCATTGTATGCTCAACGTATGGTCACTCGGCGGCGAGGCGAAAACCATCAATTCTGTCCGTCCGCCATGCTCGAATCCTGCAAAGCACGAGAAAAAACAACAACAATTACAATTTTTCAAGATGTTGTCGTATATGATTATCTGCCTACACCACCGACTGCGCTAATCTTGCAAATATTTGTCAATTTCTTTATATCTCATATTCAAGATGGCTGCCGTCGGGCATCTTTAAATTATGGCCGACAATATATAAGTTGAGTTAAATTTCAATTAAACTTATGATTCCCATTTCTAGTGTTGTATGCTAGCTTCTAACAATCATGGAGGAATGCATATCAAATATAGTAGTTGTATCTCAATTCCAATATGGCCGCCGGCGGCCATATTGGAAGCATAATACACACAATATACAAGTTTAGCTAAATTTCAATAACAGTAATGATTTACATTTCTTCTGTTATATACAAGGTTCTAAGGGTCATGGAGGAATGAATATCTAACATAGAAATTGTATGGCAAATTCAAGATGGCCGCCGGTGTCCATAATGGTAAAATATTGCTGACAGCTATATTGGAAAAAATGGCCGACAATATATAAGTGTAGCTAAATTCGATGTAGCATACATTCGATAAAATTAATGATTTAAATTTATTCTGTTATATTCAAGTTTCTAATGTTCATGGAGAAATGAATATATAATACAGAAGATTCATCTAAAATTCAAGATGGCCGCCGGTTGCCATATTGGTAAAAAGTGCTGACAATATATGTATTTAATGAATTAATGTTGTGATATGACTCTCCTCTTTCATATAGAATTACATGTGTCATAGAACACTGAGTATCATAATTAGTAAGTTGTATCTCGAATCCAAGATGGTCGACATCAGCCAATATTCAGTTATATTCCAGTTCGCTAACTGTTTGTCGTAGATGCTATTATAAACATCTATTCCATCTATAGACAGTTTTCACTTGAAATAAATGAACTGAGGTATATAATAACATATGCAAACAAAAACTGAATGTCAAATTCAAGACGACTGCCATCAATCATTCGAAAACAGATTAGGCATGTATATGTAGATACACATAAAAATAAAATAATCAATATTTACAGTTTGTACATGTACTGTTTGGATACGGTTGATTCCACAAACTATTTTGTTCAGGCTGTTTTCGCTGTTAGAATGTATTCATGCACCAATTGAAAGTAGCACACAACATTGACAACTTAGTAAAAGTTATGAAAATAAAATTAGATGGCATGTTGAAAACAATTGCAAGCCAGAAATATAAGCACTTGTAATACAAAAGGCCTTTGAGGAAATGCAAAGGGGCTGCCTCCTGCACATACACATACAGCTTAAAGCATTTGGCATTGACACTGTGAATGCTAACTTTAACAAAAGTGTTACTGTCAGCAGTACAGATCAACAGACGACCGGAATGAATGACGAAAAACTGCGCCGTTCAGCAATACATATATACCGTATAATACTAAAATATGCATATACCAATCACATATACTCTTATAATGTATGTGAAGATGCAATGTATGCATTCCATGGTAATATAAATCATCACATACTAATAATGTATAAGCACATAGTGTAATGGCGTAGTACTTTGAATGCATATTATCTTATGCATGACAAGTTGTCATAATCTATTCAGTATCAGTCTCGCAGAGGCAATATTAATTCAGAGAAACACAGACTCACTTAATAATGTCAATCACCGACATGAACCCAACATATCTATATTCGTTAATTTACATTTTCATTGAATAGTACTGGCGTCATTGTAGCAAAATTTAAACTCAGTCCACGATATGTGCTAATGTTTCTATTAGCAGGGTATAATGTTATAGTCGCCATTATACATAGTAGCGGCTGAATCGTATCTCGCTGTAGCTAGGCTAATTAAAAAAGAACGTAAAGTTGACCATTATATCGTGATGTATGCCAACCATTATGTATTTGCGCACTGAATTTCGTTTCACCTCGTATTAGTTTTATTATATCATGTAGTGTGTGCAATATATACATTTACATGCATTATTCCTGTTTCCATAATATATGTTGTCTACAACAAAATTCATGCGAGTGACCATTTAGCTTCCGAGATCACATTATATTGCGATATGCATACATGTATATGTCGCTCAAACACCATATTGTATACATCCGGTTATTTAGTGAGCCTAACACAACTGTGCACTACATGTTTGTACTGTTCTGCTTGCTCATAAAATAAAACACGTGCTGCATAAAATAAGCCACTCTCAAACAATATATATATTCACATACACAATAGTGATTTTGCCATGTGCTGCACTATATAATGCGGAGCCTATGTATGCATATACTAGGCACTTCACGACATACGAAGCTCCTACTCGCACGTCCTGGTCATATTTCTCCATGCATATGACTGTTTTTTATCCCGCCAACACAGTGCGTATGTGCCGTGAAACACGGTGCAGTGAAACATTTTTGATATCCAGTCAATACTATTTTTGCATTTCACAGCCATTTGTAGGTGTTGAAGGGATAAATAGAATAGTAGGTTAGTGCCGTGAATGGGAAAACATATCTGGCGCGGCACGGAAACGGGATGTGCTCGGCAGAGCCTCGCCCATCCCGTTTCCTGAGCCTTGCCAGATATTTGTTCCCATTCACGGCACTAACCTACTATTCTCTATATGTATCTCTGCACATGATCTCAGTCCAACTAGCACACCTACCCCCATAAATTACATACATTATTCGAATATGCCCGACTCTTTTACATCTGTAATTCACATAATATCCCTTTACAAAAGTGTATTAATTCCGTTAGCCTGGTAACTTGTATGCAATCAATAATTAATCCACGACCTTCACAAAACCAACTTACACTGTGTCCGTATCTCATGCATGCAATACATATAATTATAATGCTAATTCTAAAATAACATATTTTTAATGATTGATGCACACCGTTCATCTGCTCAGTTATTTTTATGTCACTCATTTTTAAAAAATGCATCATGTATCTGAAATACAAAGCATTGTACATATAAGGAAATAGAATATACACATGGAATATATTTTCCAGCAAATTATGCATGAAGGAATGTCATCCACTAGGTTTTGTTATTTCGGTGATTCTGTTCCATATATGTTCTCGATTTTCATTTTACATTCCGCTCTTTTTCTTATATGTAGTTAAAATTAGTTTCAGCATAAATTCCGGGATATCATTTTTAATGCATTTCAGTTGTTAAAATGATTCAAGAAATTAGTTATGGCATTCAACATAACTAGAAAATCTGTATTATAATAGTGCAAACGACACACATTTTGCGAGCTATGAATTGGCCATTTATTTCAAAATGACGGACAACAGCCATCTTGGATTTGTACTAAACCTTCCATATTTTGACATTTTTTCTTCTATGATCCTTGAAAGAAATTTGAATTATAACTTTTAAATTAAATTTTTTAAACTTACATATTATCCGCCACATTTTCTAATATATCTTAAATTTGAGATAAAACTGCATACAAGAGACAGAACAAAGTCATAGAAAAAATCTAGCTTCCATTAAAATTTAGCTAAACGTATACATCGTCGGCCATGTTTTCCAATATAGCTGATGGTGTCCATCTTGAATATGAGATACAACTTCCATATTTTGACATTTATTCTTCTATGATCCTTGAAAGAAATTTGAATTATAACTTTTAAATGAAAATTTTTAAACTTACATATTATCCGCCACATTTTCTAATATATCTTAAATTTGAGATAAAACTGCATACAAGAGACAGAACAATGTCATAGAAAAAATCTAGCTTCCATTAAAATTTAGCTAAGCGTATACATCGTCGGCCATGTTTTCCAATATTGCTGATGGCGTCCATCTTGAATATGAGATACAACTTCCATATTTTGATATTACCATTCGAAACTTGCATACAACAGAAAACAATTAATCAATCTTGAATTGAAATTTAGCTAAACGAATATTTACTTTCGGCCACATTTTCCAATATGGTCGTTGGCGGCCATTTTGGATTTGAGATACGACTTGTATATTTATTAATAATTCCGCCATGCCATGCGGTTTATGCAAAAAGTGCAGATCCAGATGAGCCGGCTCGTAACGAGCCGTCTCATCAGGATCTGCACTTTTTGCAAGTAATTTTCATATTTATTAGAACAAAAACACCCCCTTTTCATAAATGGACGAATCTGAAAATCATTTTGTGACCATTGGATTGGTCGGAACATTAGCATATCACAGTCCATTCCAGTTCCTTAGGGTTGAAAGGGTTAATAAGCTTCATACTAAATAAACTCTGTGACTCGTGTAATATCCTCTATTGCAAACTGCGAATGTCCATTTTATGCATTTAAACGTACATTCTGAAACAATAGACAGAGGATCCAACATAAGAGATGGTTTTATTATTTAATCAACGAGTTTGTTGATTGCATAGAAAACGAGGCTATGCCGAGTGTCATATGAAATCAGGCAACGAGTTTAATAAATATAATATTAAATCAAGACAAATTTTAGATTGTATTTATTGCATAAGAAAAGCACACTACGCTGAAGCGCTAATAACTACCCAAAGTTTTTGTTTGTAGCAGCCTCATTTGAATATTTATTACACTAGTGTATTATGATTTAATGCACCGTGTTATTGTTAGAGCATATGATATGCAATAACGTACATTCTGAGACCATATATATAATGTAGCAGCTCTCGGGGCACCAGCCAACATTTGCATTTCTTTCCAACTAGACACAGAATTAATCGTACAAGTATTGATCTGTATATCGCTGTGAATTAATATCTGACCGTGACTGGAGACATAGGGCTGATGTGATTTGTGACCAGTGTAGCTACTGATCAAATAGCACACTCAGATAACGATTTGTATTGCTAGCTGGAAGCATGACGCTTGTCGCGTATATGGAATGGCGAACAGTGCAGATCCTGATCAGACTGTGCGGATGCACAGTCTGATCTGGATCTACACTGGTCGCAAAACCTCTAAGCCGATTTCTCCATTCACATGTGTTTGTTTCCTCATTAATTATTCATAGGAGTGGGACACGGAAATGTCAAAATTCCGTGTGAAATTTGCCATACACATCTGTGCTGTGTGACAGGCTTCAATTTACATTTCCTGGTATTAGAACCAATGGCAGAGAACGTTGCCATTGATAGTGCAATTCCTTAATGTTACCAAGGAATACACCACTTGGGGAGTAACTTAAAGGCACTGAATCGCAGATATGGGTAGAAAGTGATGCAACATAATAGGAAACAATATATATACTGATACATGGATAACTAAAAATACCAAATTATGCCAAGCCAAATATTTGTTATCTCCCCTGCTTATCACAGTTTCTTATAGTTCTGAGTACATAACTCTAATTGCATTTGATTACGATGTATTACTTAAGCGTTAAGAAGGAGTATTCTTTCCAAATGTGCGTTTGAAGAATTCTTTGTTTACTGTCTACTTCGTGGAGAGTGACCAAAGAACGTTGCTAATAATTATACAGTTTATTAGGTACTAAGTTTGTGGTAATATGTTTGTGTTATGTTGTAGAATTGTCTCTTAATAACAATACAGCGAAGCATGAACGCCAATGCCGTGCATGTTTCTGCTGTATTTTAGTGTGCCAAGGTAGCGTGGTTTAGTGATATAGTGCAACGTGTTGCCTATAAAGCGGAAAACGTGCTGCTAAGTTTCTTACAACATGTGCTTGTATATAGCGCATGTTCTTTTGGCAGTGTATTATGGTGCAATTGATTTGGGTACGGCATTTACTTTGCAGGAACAACGACAAATTTAATAATTGAGACATCATCTGCGATACAGTCACTTAAATAGCATTACATTTATTGGACAAATGCGTGTGTTTTGTTTCTGTATTCATGCAGGGGACGTATAATTCTTTTTTTTATTAATTCGTTCCCACGAAATAACAATTCGTTACCTCAATTTAACAATTCGTTCCCACTAATTAATAATTCGTTCCCACGGGAACGAATTGTTAATTCGTGGAACGAATTGTTATGTCGTGGGAACGAATTTTTTATTCGAGGGAACGAATTGTTATATCGTGGGAACGAACTGTTAATTCGAGGGAACGAATTGTTAAATTGAGGGAACAAATTGTTATTTCGTAGGAACTAATTAATAAAAAAATTCGATGTCATCTGTGGGGCTCCTTAAATGGCTGAGTATGAGTGTATATGATATATAAGTGGTTTAAGTGTGATATATATGATATATAAGTGGTTTAAGTGTGATATATATGATAGATAAGTGGTATAAGTGTGATATATAAGCCGTATAAGTGGTATTATATATAATGGTGTTATTTGAGGGTTGGTCAGGGCAAAGCAGATCAAGCAGGGAATGAGCCAAAAGGAATTGTGTTACGCAAGATATGATATGATATGTTTCGGGGCCCGCTACGGTCGTTTCACGGCTTGTCGTTATATACGAAATATGGACATTTCACACCACGAGAATAGTTGCGGACGTAGTCACATTTTCACCGGAAGATGTTTATTTCATCGATGAGAACATATGACATATATGTTCATCTCGTGGTGTGGAATGTCCATCATATTCGTTGCAAAAATATGAATATTCTATTTATTATTTACCGCCCCATGGAAATTAGCAGTTTTTTAGACTGTATACGGTAATGCATGTGTATTTGCAGCCTATTTGCAGTCCGGCACTGCAGGTGCGCGTTATGAATATAGATAGCGGAAGTAGTCGTATTTGCACCGGAAGATGTTTATTTCATCGATGAGAACATATGACTTGTATGTACATCATATAACTATGTATTTCATGGGTAGGTATATAATAAATGTACATATTATGGCAAGTTGCACACTACCGGAGATGTAGCAGAAATGGGGTCAAACATGTATTTGACATGTATATCCTGGTTATTCTGACGAACATCGTGATACTTTCGAATATCCTTCGTAGTACAGTGAAATCTCTCTAAACTGACACCCTGGGAGGTCCCCAGGGTGTCCGGCTTAGAGAGGTCTCACTGTAAATCGGGCATTTTATCATTCTGAGCCATAGTTGTGTGCTATGCGATCGCGAACAGACAATGTCACCTGAGATAAATGACCAAGAAACTCATCAATAATAAGACCCTATGTGTGTTTGTGGTGTCCGATTTAAAGAGGTTCCACTGTACATGTCAAACAAATCAGACACGCATTTAGGACATTTACGTCCTGGTTACTCAGAAATTGAAATTCTGACGAATATCGCATTATTTTTTGTTCGAATATCCCTTTTAGTATATGTCAAATACATGAGACACATATATGAAATGTACACCCTGGGTTCCCGGAGATTGAAATTCTGACGAACATCACGTTATATTTCGAACAGCCGTCTTAGATATATGTCCAATACATGCAACAGGTATAGGAAATGTACACTCTGGTTACCCAGATATTGAAACTCTGACGAACATCGCGTTACGGAGATTGAAACTCTGTCGAACATCCAGTTACATTTCGAATATCCCTCGTTTTTATGTCAAACACACGAGACACGTAATGGAAATGTACACCCTAGTTACCAGGTCAGGTGATTGTCCGTTCCCTGGAGTCGGAATGTCACGGAATGAACAATCATAAGTCTGAGATGTCAATTTCCTATCCAATCACAGTTATTATCTACATTAGACATGGGAAATATCCCATAACGTCCGACAATCTATTCTTCTGTAATTGCATTTCAGCCCAGCTCTGAAATTACCTCCCTTATCGTGTCGTCTGTTTTCGCCGATATTGATTTCGAAAAACTGCATGGGCATGGGCTCTGATGTTTGTTAGTCACTTTTCGACGTCATTGATGGAACATATTACTGATTTCCGAAACCATTATTGATGCGATAACGGAGGCAATTCCATAGTCATGTCTATGAGTCTAAGCATTTATATTGTACAACTGGGTCTCGTTCAGGTTGATTGACGTGCAATGTCCATGTATACCATTTGTTGATGGGACTGGAGAAATGGAGCTTATGGGTTTGCATCCGTACAATCCGCATAGTCTGATTATCTGCCCGTTTCGCCATTCCATCAATGAAACACCCGTCTTGTAAACAATGAAATAGACTCTTTGCTTGTAACAAGTACTAAAACACCCGTCTTATTTCAAACAAGCAATGAAACACCCGTCTTGCTTCTAACAAGTAATGAAACACCCAGATTGTTTCTAACAAGCAATGAAACAGCTGCCTTGCTTGTAACAAGCTATGAAACACCCGTTTTGAACAAGCAATGAAACACCCGTATTGAACAAGCAATGAAACACCCGCCTTGAACAAACGATGAAACACCCACCTTACTTGTAACAAGCAATAAAACACCAGCCTTGCTTGTAGCCCGCAATGAAACACCCGTCTTGTTTGTAACAAGCAAGGAAACACCCGCCTTGCTTCTAACAAGCAATGAAACACCCACCTCGTTTGTAGCAAGCATTGAAACACCCGCCATTCTTGCAACACGCAATACTGATTGTCAGGCTGCAGGAGTTGGTATTTGATCAGGAGTGACATTAGTCACAATGTTCGATAAAGACGGCCACAGCAACATCCACACGTGTATATATGGGAAACTATAGTCGTTTACTGTCACGTTTATCAGACAAGGCTGGGAAACGCGTAGGAATTCCGAGGCTCGCCAATGAATTAGGCCACAGTTAGATCATGGTTCGTCCGCATGAACGAGGAGATAATCCACGAGCTTTAGCGAGTGGATTATCGATCGTACATGCGGAGGAACGTGCTCTAACTGCGGTGTCACATCCTCATGTCCATACATTGCCTATGTGTTGTGTAAATGTAGAAACAAAACTCGAAAATGTATCAAAGACGTGATAATTTCCGTTTGCGAACCGGACCTCACATTAACATAAACAAACATTAGCCTGATATTCTTACGCGAATGTAAATAGCAGTTCCTGTCAAAAGAAACGCATACTACTTGGTTACGTTGCTGCGTTACACTGTTGTCATTCGGTTACGACATGTGATGTTATTTGATCAATGAAACGTCAGAGATATTAGCTGTGACCCGGATATGCGTACCGAGTCAATGCAGGATATGATGTTATGTGTCAGTATGTATCAGGTAACCTGTCCTGTATTGACCGAATACATACTGACTGTAAACATATTGTTGTATCAGGCATTGGCCTGATACAAACATCAGGGTTATACAACGAAGTGAAAACTGACGTTCCATTGGTCGACGTCACCTGACGTTACCGAATGGCGTCAGTGTAATGACGCAACGTAGACAAGTTCGCGTTCTGTCCATATATAACGATGTCTTCTGTGGTCATTTTCGAGCATAAAACGTTACCTGATAAATATAATACCTGGCTACTGTCTGTTGATATCAAGTGCATCAGACTAGACTCGGAAACGGTAGGAATTCCTCGGCAAGCCTCGAAATTCCTACGCGTTTCCTAACCTTGCATGATAAACTTGATATCAAACGACACTAGCCTGGTATTCTCCTTATTATTCGGTCAATGCACATTTCCTTACAGGAAAATATAAAATGTACATCTCAGTTATATCATGGTTCGCCTGCATATATATGACCGGGGAGAAACTCTACGACCTTTAGACGGCGGAAAATGTTCCTTCGCTCTTTGATTACTATCTATATTCCTCCAACCGAACTAAAGCGGAACTGACTACTTCATTTATATTCGGTTTGACGGGCTGTCAGTAAACTATTAAGCCGGCAGGATGTGCAAACATAGAACTACACCCTCGGGAAATATATCAACCGAAAACCAAACAAAGTATACACACACATATACCAGAAATCCTGCTAAGATGGCAATGATAAGACGTCCGGGCAGTAACTTGGACGGATTTCGAAATAACTTGGCACACATGTTCTCCATGATGAGACGACATGTTACGCCCGCAAGCGAGGTCCGTACATTGTAGTTATAATGTCAGTGTCACACATTGGGATCAAAGGTCAACTATGAGAACATTAGAGGTATTTGGGCTGTAACTTTCTCATCGATGGATTTATTTCGAATGTATTGGCATGAATGTTCAATGCTGAGATGTCGTGCGCAATAGCCAGTTCTGTATATCAAAGGTCAAGGTGACACTTAGAGGTCAAAGGTCAAATATGAGAATAATAGAGCTTGTCAGGCATGTAAGTTTTTCATGCATTAAGGGATTTTAAAAATACTTTGTACAAATGTTCATCATGACGAGACGGTGTTTGGCTTGCAAATCCCAAGTCCGTAATTGACGTTCAATATCACACTTAAATATCAAAGGTCAAATATTAGAACATTAAAGCATGTCAGTGCTGTAACATTGTCATGGATGGCGAGATTTCGACATAACTTCACACAAATGTTCATCCGGATAGGACGGCCTGTCCCGCCCAATCTCCAAGTCCGTAACTCAAAGGTGAAGGTCACAATTAGAGGCCAAAAGTCAAAGAACATTAAAGCATGTCCGTGCAGTAACATTGTCATGGATGGCGAGATTTCGAAACAACTTCGCAGAAATGTTCACCCGGATAAGACGGCCTGTCGCACTTAAGGTCAAAGTCCGTAAGCCAAAGGTGAAGGTTACACTTATATGTCAAAGGTCAAATATAAAAGATTAAAGCATGCAGTACGGTAACATTGTCATGGATGGAGAGACTTTGAATCACAAATGTACACCTAGATGAGACGGCTTGTCGCGCACAATACCCAACTCCGTAACAGGTCAATGTCGCACTTAGACGTGAAAATCAATTGGAACAAAATCCCGTTTTCATGGCAACCGTCGCATTGGCGAACAAAATATTGGCTGATTCGTGATATATACATGGACATAAGACAAGGGTGAAAGTTTGAATATAATCGGAGATTGTACGTGCCGAACCCCTATGGCAATTGTTTGGGTTTCACAGAGATTGGTTTTCATATCTTCCCGTGATAGCTCAAATGTTTTTCTTTATTTATTCGTTCCCACGAAATAACAATTCGTTCCCTCAATTTAATAATTCGTTCCCACACAATTCGTTCCCACAAATTAACAATAAGTTCCCTCTATTTAACAATTCGTTCCCACGAAATAACAATTCGTTCCCACGGGAACGAATTGTTAGTTCGTGGGAATGAATTGTTATATCGTGGGAATGAATTGTTAATTCGGGGGAACGAATTGTTAAATTGAGGGAACGAATTGTTATTTCGTGTGAACGAATTAATAAAACTAATCCATGTCCCCTGCGGGGCTCCATACAAATGGTTCATGTTATACTAATGCACACGATTCAGATGTATGTGGCCAGTGATTACATGTACACGGGACACTCATACATCAAGTTGTAATAAACGCATGGCTTAAAGGTACATGCCCACTCAGTATGCACAACATGTTCTTTATAGGAATTAAATAAGTGTATAATTGTGTCACTATTCCACCAGTTCTAAAAAATAAAAGTGCCCGCTATACAGATATAATCATTTAGTAATGAGTAGTTTACTGATAGTGACGCGCGGTGGTATCAGGTTATTTTCATATGCAAATGAGGCATGATATTTTTTAATTATGTATACTAATTAAACGCGTCACCTGAAAATAAAATATTGTCGACAGATTATAAAGTATGATCATTGCACATCAAAAAAATAAATACAGAGAAGGAACCACGGTTATCGCCCCTGATATCAGTGTAGACATTTACGTCTGATATAGAATGTATAATAATGTCAATCAATACATGGGGTAATGGTGAATGAATGTCTCAGATGATGTCTCTGATATAAAGAACAGTATGTGTTTACGTCCACTAACGGCTATGTGACCACACCTTTAAGGTTCGATTAAATTACCTGTACCTGTACATTTGATTAATTTAATATAGTATGCTATCAGACTAGCGGAGGTGTGTATTGTAAGTGTAAAACATCATCCCGCGATAGCTCAGTTGGTAGAGCGGAGGACTGTAGAGGTATAACCGTTGTCATCCTTAGGTCGGTGGTTCGACTCCGCCTCGCGGGATTTCTTTTTTTAATTATGTTTAATTATGTTTAATTACGTCTGAAGATCTAAAGGCTATATTGTCGTTTGTGGTAGAAAATAAATATTTAAGTATTATTTATAGGTAGAATTATAATCTGAAATAAATGTACCTGTTAAGAAATTACAAAATGCACTCAACAGCCTTAACGCAAACAAACATTAGCGCAAGTCATTTGATTTGACCAAGACATTGAATGCATGGACCGCATGGGTATGCTATAGAATGAAACTATGGATGATGACAAATACTAGTACGCAGGGCTCCAGATAAGGAATTAATAATTGATAATTGTCACTCAATCATTTCTTGTATAAATAGTAATGTTCATTAATATTTCAAGGAAACACGATTATCGCCCCTGATATCAGTGTAGACATTTACGTCTGATATAAAATGTATAATACTACCAATCAATACGTGGGGTAATGGTGAATGAATGTAACAGATGATGTCTCTGATATAAAGAAAAGTATGTGTCTACTGAGTGGGCATGTACCTTTAACCCTTTCAACCCTAAAGAACTGGAATGGACTGTGATATGCTAATGTTCCGACCAATCCAATGGTCACAAAATGATTTTTCAGATTCATCCATTTATGAAAAGGGGGTGTTTTTGTTCTAAGAAATATTAAAATTACTTTCAAAAAGTGCAGATCCTGATGAGACGGCTCGTTACGAGCCGGCTCATCTTGATCTGCACTTTTTGCATAAACCGCTATGGCGGGATTTCGGGTTCAAAGGGTTAAGGTTCGATTAAATTACCTGTACCTGTACATTAATTCAATATATTATGCTATCAGACTAGCGGAGGTGTGCATTTTAATTGTAAAACATCACCCCGCGATAGCTCTGTTGGTAGGGCGGAGGACTGTAGAGCATAGCCGTTGTCATCCTTAGGTCGGTGGTTCGACTCCGCCTCGCGGGATTTTTTTAAATTATGTCTAAAGATATAAAGGCTATATTGTCGTTTGTGGTAGAAAATGAATATTTAAATATTATTTATAGGTAGAATTATAATCTGAAATAAATGTACCTGTTAGGAAATTACAAAATGCACTCAACAACCTTAACGCAAACAAACATTAACTCAAGTCATTGATTTAACCATGCCATTGAATGCATGTACCGCATGGGTGTGCAATAGAATGAAACTATGGATGATACGGATGATGGCAAATACTAGTACGCAGGGCTCCAGATAAGGAATTAGTAATTGACTATTGTCACTCCATCATTTCTTAAGCAAAATTGTAATTGGGTAAAATAAAATCACACTACAACAGACAGCAATTATTTAATTCGAAATTATACAAGGAGACAATTCTAGTGAAATACCAAGATGTGTTTGTTTTATTAGAAAATAAGAAAAATATGCTATATTTATGGTCAGTTTATTGCTTTCTGCAGCATGATAAAGGTACCATACAATTATATTTAGTATTTGATACTCGCTACTTCTAATTTCAATTGGGTTTTTGGCAATTTTAATTGGTTATTTAAGCAAATATGCAGCTTATCTGGAGCTGCGAGTACGTATAAGTATTATGAAATTTCTTAACAATCCTACTTACGGTAACACAGCTGGGCCCGGTTGTTCAAAACATCAGTTAGCTTAACGGACTGTTAAATCCTTAACTGAATGGTTAAAATCTCTGTTAAAACAGAGATTTTAACCATTCAGTTAAGGATTTAACAGTCCGTTAAGCTAACGGATGTTTTGAGCAACCGGGCCCTGGTAAGTAGCCGAACATTTTAACGCCAATTTCGGAGACAGATGAACAGACGGACAGACGAGTAGACGGGCAGGGTGGCGACTATATGCAGGCTACCCCGCAATTATTTTCTAGGTATATACACATGTTTAGTAATTAAATTAAGTAGGAACATTAAAACATATTTAAAGGAACGTGTCAACCTCTACATAGTAGAACATACACTACTGCGTGCGGTAATCTTACCAATATTTGTCAATTTCGTTATTAAAAATGCTTGAATATCGTGCTTGAATTCAAGCAGCTTGATTGACTGAGCCTGAGCTGTAGTACAGCTCAGTTTCAGACAATCAAACTGCTTGATTGCGAGTTGGCATTGCCAATGGATGGTCAGAAACATCGATAATCTGGGCAAGATTAACACAGGCCGGTGTGTATGAACTACACGTTGCTGTAATCATCCGCGGTGTTCATAGATGTGGTGTTTATTTAAAAATGCTTGAATATTGTGCTTGAATTCAAGCAGTAGTTTGATTGTCTGAGCCTGAGATGTAGTACAGCTCAGGCTCAGAAAATCAAACTGCTTGATTGCGAGTTGGCATTGCCAATGGACGGTCAGAAACATCGATAATCTGGGCAAGATTAACACAGGCCGGTGTGTATGAACTACACGTTGCTGTAATCATCCGCGGTGTTCATAGACAAATTGAATCCGTGAGCTAATATAGAAACAGGCTATCTGCAATTGAAATAGACATGGTCGTGTTTGTGCTTCGTGTTTGTGTCAATATTTGGCGTCGTATTCTCGCAGAACGTTCACGAACTGTGAGTTAGAAACTCACAGTTTGTGAACGTTCTGCGAGAATCACAATCGGAATACACGTGTATGTATGAACATTTGGAAATATTTTCTTTCCGATTTTTCTTATTTATCCATGAAAATAGATATTGTGACCATTCGTGTTCAAATGGTGGTCCCAATATATATTTGCAATGCGACATATACAAGGTGTATGATCATGTGGTACTAACAACAACAACAACAAGTACTGAAATTTCCAGAATCCATCTGATTCAAAGTACGTATTATGTTCAATGTATCCTTATTAGGTAACGGACTTTGATGAAATATGGCGCATCGAACGCGTCATATTAAGATGCATTTGGTGGTGTCTGTATTATCGCCCAAACTTCTGTCGTTTTTGCGAAGAATCGATTTCCGTGCCTCCGACATAAGTCTGTGCCAAACGCATTGGACCACCAAATGCAGCTCATGAAGACGCGTTTGCTGCGCCATATTTAATCCGTTGCATATTACAGAAAATATCAAATAATACTTACTTTGGAGTGGGCGACGTTGTTGTTGTTGTAAACACGTGATCATGCACCTTGATATAGAAACTATTTGCAATTTTCCATTATTAAAATGATGTATTCTCAGAATGTAATGGGGTAGCTGGCTCGGATATAAAAAAAACACATATGCCCTATTGTTTAAGTACATAAAATATCTTACAGGAGTGTTGATTTAGTATGATATTTATTAAACGTGTTTACTGATTTCATAAGAAACGAGACTATTTTGAATATCATATTAAATCAACTCAAATGTTTGAATATGTTTATTGCATAAGCGCACAACACAATTTAAAGCTGTATTGATTACCTAACATGTTTTCTGTAGCGGGTTCATTTGCATATTATCTTTCTTGTGCCTGCAGCAATAACAACACTATTAAGTACCCGAAAAGTGAACATATTCCACCATACTGGTACATACAGCTGTCTAGTAGTATTTTTTTTTTAAAGCCTACCCTCAAGGTGTATGATCACGTGGTACTAACAACAACAACAAGTACCGATTCAAAGTACGTATTCTTTTATAGTGTCCTTATTACGTAACGGATTTTGATGACATATGGAGCATCAAACGCGTCTTGTTAAGCTGAATTTGGTGGTCTCGGTATTTTCGCCCAAACGTCTGTCGTTTTTGCGAAGAATCGATTTCCGTGTCTCCGACACGGAAATCGATTCTTCGCAAAAACGACATAAGTCTGTGCCAAACTCCATAGACCACCAAATGCAGCTCATGAAGACGCGTTTGCTGCGCCATATTTCATAAAAATCCGTTGCATATTAAGGAAAATATCAAATAATACTTACTTTGGAGTGGGCGACGTTGTTGTTGTTGTAACCACGTGATCATGCACCTTGACCCTCTACCTAGTTTTCTCTGTACCGTTGCCCGCACCACATGCATTTTTATATGCCTAAATAAATCGATACTGGAGCAACAACAACACTGTGAATTTCGATATTTTACACACGGGAAACACTTGCCGATGAATATGAATGAAACATGAAAAGGGTTAAAAGGATTCACATTGTATCATACATACTACCAGGCCATATGAACAACAGCCCAGCAACGAAGGGAGGAAGGAAGGATGGCTGGAGGGAAACGATTTCATTTTGTTGCGGAAATATAAACATGCACATATAATGCGAACAATTATCGTTACACTACCGTAACACTTAGATATTTCCTCCACTTGTGCTAACATAAACACGAAAGATGTGTACACATGGGGAAAAACGCTGATGAGAGATGCAATTAATTAAGGAGCCAGTGGAATAAGGGGGCTAACTCCACGAGGGACTTAGCCCCCTTATCGCACTGATCCCTCAAAGTATTGTCCATGTCTGTAGTTAACACACACTTGATCAGACATTTCAATATTGTATTTATGTTATCATTTATCCCTTTCACCCCTATGTAACTGGAATGGATTTTGACATGTTAATTTTGCAACCCACTTGATCACACATTTCAATATTGTATTTATGTTATCATTTAACCCTTTCACACCTATGTAACTGGAATGGATTTTGACATGTTAATTTTGCAACCAATCCAATTGTCACAAAATAATATTCAGACTAGTCCATTTATAAAAAGAGTTCTTTTTTCAAACAGTGCAGATCCTGTAGCCTATTTCACGAGCCTCTGTTAGTCGACTAAACTGTTAGCAGACTAAACTAAGTTTAGTCGACTAACCATAGTCTGCTAAACATTTTGACATGTTTGCATTTCACGAACGATTGTGTAAGCCACATTCAAAACAACCGTGGGCGCCGCCATCTTGGAATTCCATCGTCTGCTATTTTGCTTAGTAGACTAACCGAAAGTTTAGCCGACTAACGAGGAGGCTAAGCAAAGTAGACTTTGCTTAGTCGACTAACGTGTTCGTGAAATGCGTTTTTTCCCGTTAGTCGACTAACGGCCTGAAGTTTAGCCGACTAACCGAGTTTAGTCGTCTAACGGAGGTTCGTGAAATACAAAATCACATGACTTGTCTCATAATTATTATATGGAATAGCCGTTCAGTAGAAAGCAGTGCATTATAGCGCCATTGCGCCAGATGGCAACATAACCGTTTCACCCCCTAAATAACTGGAATGCAACCAATCCAATCACCACAACGTGCTTTTCAGACTAGTACCTTTATGCAAAGAGGTTATTTTTTTGTTCTCAAATATGAAAATTGCTTTCAAAAAGTGCAGATCCTGATGAGACGGCTCGCTACGAGCCGGCTCATCTGGAGCTGCACTGTTTGCATAAACCGCTATAGCGGGGTTCAAACGGTTAAACTACTATCATATATAGGGGATATGGCATTACAGATGATTCAATATGACATGTATTAAACGAGTTTACTGATTTCATAAGAAACTAGGCTATGCCGAGTTTCTTATAAAATCAGTCAACGAGTTTAATAAATACTATATTAAATCATTACAAAGGTTATATTTTATGTATTGCATAAGCACAGCACAGTACGTTGAAGCTGTAATGACCACCTAGTTTGTTCTCTGTATCGGCCTCATTTGAATATTTATTAGATTAGTGTATTATGATTTTTAATATGTCTGTTATGCTATACATATAGCTATGCTATCCGAATCGGCGTATTCTGGTTGGACCAACGACAACTGGTTGTGGGTTGGACACACGGTTGAACATCTATAAACTGGACACACATAAAACATCAAATCTTCAGGCCTCTGAGGATATTTATCCCTGATGATAATACCTGTTCAGGATTGCAAATCACACAAACTGGTATCGCAGTGCAACACGACACACAGAAAACCTCACGGTCATTAAATTTGATGAATTTCACAGACATTTATATGTTGATGATACATGCAATAATGCATGTTCGCGGTTACAAATCACGCAACTTGGTATCAGAGTGCTCACGTGCCTGTATTACAGTGGAACCACTCTAAACCGGACACCCTGGGGGATATCCCCAGGGTGTCCGGTTTAGAGAGATTCCAGAGTGCACAGTGTATCGATATCTCAGGTAGTTGGCGCTGCTCGACATCAAACATACAGGTAAGGCTGATTCAACATAGGCACATACGAATCACAATGTAATGACCAGAAAGAGAATTCGCGGCATTTCACATCGGTGATACTAATCATTCATTTAAGGACTGTGCTGCAGTTTCCTATGATAAGTTTGTTTTTAGTTGTCAATAAACTTATTGCCGAGCTAAAATCGTAAAATGGATCGTACAGTAGGTGGACAAAAGTAATTTCCCATTTGTAATTGTGCTTGTTAGCATATTACTTTAAATATACATTTGATGCATATGTGTATTCAATATTCAAAGTAGTCTACAAGATGCATGCAGTTAAACATTATGGACATTTTCTGGAAATGTTTTCCCATTGACGGAAATGGTGACGTCAAATAATTCCGCCATTTTTAAAAATATGTATCTATGGAACTGCTTGTGATAATCAGTAACCAAAACATTCATATTCTGCATAACTCTATATTCTTTTTCAAACACTTTATACTTCATTAAAATTGGTAAAATATGTACTGAGCTACATATTTGAGAGTAAAGATGGAAATACTTGCAAGTCTATGGGATTTAAACTTTTTGGAAAATGCTTCTGTCCACCTGCTGTTTGTCATCACGATAGATAAATTAAATTGTTAATAGCTTTTTTTTTGCAACATGACTACAATATATATATTTAAAAAACATACATGTATTAATACCCGATTTTTCGATTTTTCAAATTGAAACGATATATTCATGGACGGATGAAATGTAACAAATTAACCCTTACACCGCTATCTTATTTTTTTTCGTCTGCTGTTTATTTTCTATTTTCCATTTTTATCATCAAAAATATGCTTTGACAACACTTTAGAATAATTTACAACAGCACTTTAGAATCATTTCCATTGGAAATGATTCTAAAGAGCTGTCAAACCATGTTTTTATTGAGAAATAAGGCAAGATATAAAAGCAACAGCAGACGACAATTGTTGTGAGTAGCGGTCTAAGGGTTAACATATTCTATCAAAGTTGAACCGTAAGTATAGGCTAAATAGCATCCAGGGTCTACTTTTCACAATACAAATGGGCCGCGCCATACGAAAACCGGGATTAGTGACAACGTCATGAAAATCAGTAAACGACGTCGGAAAAACGACGTTTCAAATTGTCTAGCGTCGCCGTAAAAGTTCACAGTTTGCCCTCCCAATTACGTTTACTGGTGTCAGTTAACATTAAGTGTGAACAGAAAACGGAACATGATAACTTACTGAAACTTTCACTAATATGAGACGCGATACCTTGTACCTCGGTACACATATTATGACGTCATGACTTGACGTCACGTACTTGTGACGTCATTGAACGTGAATACATGTTTGACGTTATGGCCATGGTGTCGTGACAAAATATTATAGCAAGGATACTTGCACGAGTTCCTTGCAGCATCAATGACTTAGAAATGCTTCAGGCGCTGTACATTGTCGCCTAACTGTCGTTCTTTGACATTTTTACTCTTTTTCGTCGGTTGTCCTTATGAATTCAAAATGGTGAACTCATAATGTAACTGGCTACATATCAGCGAAGTCTTCGCTTACACTGCACTTTGATTCCTAAATAATCTTAAATATGAACAACCTAGTGTATGCCAACGATATTACCATATATTATCTTGGTAAATTGAGACTTTTGAACAATTATATCCAGTACTTAGCGAATGATATGCCATTTAATGCCACTCATTTTATCATAAATGGAGGTAGACACGCTGCTATGTAATGACATAAATATCCGGGGTTTGTATTGAATTTAAAATAAATGCGTCAACATATTAATTGGAAATGTGATGGTCATAAACTTGCTTTTGTAGTCGAAAGTGCTTGTTTATCACTTGACTGCATAATAATGTAGATCAGGAGATGGTAATGCGATCCTCAAGAAAGACACACGGCGACAATTATAAGGTATCACGCTACCAAATATACCCGGTATCGTGTTTTGTCACAAAGTTAATGTTATAAGCGGCCTACTGTCTACTTTAAAATATTTCGTCGCATACGAAATGTTAAATGATGTCGCTATTATTCCCCAACATATTTCAGATAGCAGCAAACAAGAGGGAAACGCCTCACTCTGCCTTATTTGAACAATATTCGTACGAAATTACGTTACTTGGGCCGCAATCCAAAACATAACGTTACATTAGCAACTGCAACACGAGCCATAAACATTATTTTCATACTTTGTCTTGGCCTAAAACTGAAAATGTTGTCATTAAGCCCGGGTTTCGCACGGCGCGGCTCATATATTTTTGGCGTTCGTAGTTGTGCAAAAAGTACACACAAGATAATGTTGACTTTGCCCAAGGTTACGTGTCGTTTGTCAATTATTCACTAATAGTATACAATTATACATACACTACTTAAAATCAACCTACATGGCAGGCCTATCGTTTACTACTCCATTACGCTTAAACGTTGTTATTGACGTTGAAGCCGCCCGTTAATGTTAACGTCGTAATTGCGACGTCATTGAGCTAAAACGTCGTTTGCGATTCTACCACGTGTTACAAAAATACATGTAACATGAACAATAATTGAGATACATTGATATTTGTTGTGGTATATGACTTTTAAAAGATGCGGTATTCAGAATATGCAAAAAAGTGAAAAATGATTTTTTTGTCATTAAGCCCGGTTTTCGCATGACGCGGCTCAAATGTACATGTATAACCCTTTAATAGGGTAAGAGCTAAAATAAACTATTGTTTGTTTGTCGTTTACCTACCTGGAATTTTAGACATGGGGAGATAGGTAGGTCAGAAATGTGTTATTGTTGTTGTTTTGTTTGCAAATAAAAAAGCATGTTACATAGTTCAAATAAATATTCAAAGATAGGTCACCATGCGCGTTTTAAAAATAATGATAATAATGATATTAAAAATAATGATATTATTCAAAACATAATGTAATTGTTACGCATCAAATATCGCGCGTTCTCTTAACTGGTCAGTGTACAAGGGTTGTTCTAAACGTTAGACACATGAGAGCGCCATTAGTATAGGAATGAATGGCCTTTTTGTGGAATTTATCGGGGTATAAACTTGGAAAAGTCGCGGGAATACTGGACGAAGACCTTCTAAAAAATTACAATTTTGGAAAAAAAAAAAAAATAATAATTTTTTTTTTCTCGAAAATTGTAATTTTTTAAGGCCTCGTCCAGTATTCCCGCGACTTTTCCAAGTTTATATCCCCGATAAATTCCACAAAAAGCCATTCATTCCTTATAATTCCAGCATTTGAAATAAATTCATCAAGAAAATGTGTTTACTGGGATATGAATTTTGGACAGAGACTTGCTACGGGCCAATCAAATGTTAGGGAATTGTGTAAATATTTGTGTGCTGGAATTATAATGTAGTACATGGCGGGCTTGTAGAATCATACCTCTGTTAGCTATTGTCACTTTTTATCACTGACCCCGTCAACAAGTGTTGTCTCTATGCTGCCTATATGTGCACCAGGAGTTAGAGGTGTGAGACCCGCGGTTGTGCGCACTGGAGCTGCACTTCGCACCACGTCGAAATAGGCGTCGGATTCCTCACGAATTGCCATTCAGCTACATGCGAATATAATCTGTATGAACACATTTACGTCTAGTAACCGGCGCAAGAAATTTGCGCCGGTTACTAGACGAAAATGCGTTTATACCATAGCGCTACGGAGAGCTGAGTGGCATCTCGTCACTGAGGAAACTGGTGAATTTTTCAACGTCAAATACTTTACGCCGACGCGGAGTGCATCACTAGTGCTACATATACGTCGATAGCGCAGCTGAGACTTAAAGATACATACCCACTCAGTAGGCACATGTTCGTTATATCAGAGACATCATCTGAGACATTTTCTGGCAAAATAAACATTTATTTACCATTACCCCACGTATTGATTGACATTATCATACATTTTATATCATACGTAAATTCAACACTGATATCAGGTGCGATAACGGTGTTTCCTTAAAATATTACCGGACATTACTATTTATTCTCTGTATTTATTTCTTGATGTGCAATGATCATACTTTATAATCTGTCGAACATATTATTTTTTTCAGATTTTTTGCCTACTGAGTGGGCATGTACCTTTAACAAACGGGCGTAGATAGAAAACCTATAGCTTTCACTGCATTAGTATGTCACTCTCATGGGAGGAACCTTTGGAATGACCCTCGTGTATGTTATTCCTATACCGTTCCTACATTGCGATCCAGGCACCACCACGCGGGCATCGTTTGACACCGGAAGGCCATGCTCATGCGCAAACGATCTTAGAACAGAGTACACAACGACGCCTTTAAGTATAAACTTTATGTATTTTACAACGATTACAAACAAGCGCGAGAGCACTTGTACAAATGCTTTCGTTGGCACAGATGAAGGCGTAAGGGCGGTCATTAATATGGGAGGAAACCGGAATACCCGGAAGAAACCCACTTGTCCGATCTGGCGACCACAATGCCATCTCCCATACTTCCCCTGCCTAGGATCTAACCCGGGGTCGCATTGGTGAGAAGCACGCTCGTCACCGATAGCGCTAACCGGACAACGACGCATTTGAGACAAGCCCTTAACCCGAAGATTCTGGCTGTCACACAGGGCGTCAGTTGGGGATTGGTGAAGAGGGGTTGAACAAAAGGCACTCCAAAACAAGTACGGATCTGGGGGCCGTTTCACTAAACATCGTACGACTAAATTGTTCGTAAGTGCAAAATTATGATAGTCTGTAAATTTCACATTGACAATGTTTTCTTGTAAACAGTTATTGGATTTACATTTATTGGGCATAGGCTGCTTATGCAGCCTATGATCAATAAATGTAAATACATCAATTGAGATTTCCAGACGATCATAAATTTGCACTTACGAACATTTTAGTCGTAAGAAGTTTAGTGAAACGGGCCCCTGATATAATGGGTCGTGGGTGCGTCAAATCTCATGATGATAGGTGGGGTGGTCTGTAATACGGTCAGTTACGGGTTGCGTTATGAAATGAAGGTAATTCGGGACTTTGCTAGTACCGACTGCGCTAAGCTGGTTATTTAAAAATACTTTATTATTGTGCAAGAAATCAAGCAGATTGATTGCGAGTTTGCATTCCAATAGATAGAAAATATCAGGCTAGTGTCTTTTAATATCAAGTTTAACTGGCAAGGCTAGGAAACGCGTAGGAATTCCGACGCTTACCGTTTCCGACCCGAGCCTGATAAACTTGATATCAAAATACATTAGAACGGTATTATATTTATCAGGTAACGTTTTTGGCTACATAATGAGCAATTTTGACGCCGTTCGACCAATGAAAAGTCAATTTCCAATTTGTTGAAACCCGGATATTGTTATCAGGGCAATGCCTGATACAGCAATGTGTTATCAGTCGGTAAGTATTCGGCCAATACAAAGCTCGTTTACCTGATAAATGCTCGGAAACGTTGATCATCTCAGCATCTCTCCAATATTAACGAAGGCACTTGTGTACCATAATACTTATTCTGGTCTAATTGCGAGCAGTGATGACTTGCGGCCGGACCAAAATTAGCCTATATATATATAGCACAGCGTGATTGTGACAGGCACACTGTACGGCCTGTATAATTGGCTCCTGGGGGCCGTTTCACTAACCTTCGTACGACTGAAATGTTCGTGAGAGCAAAATTATGATAGTCTGTACATTTCACATTAACAATGTTTTCTTGTAAACAATTGATGGATTTACATTTATTGATCATAGGCTGCATATGTTAGATTGATGGATTTACATTTATTGATCATAGGCTGCATATGTTAGATTGATGGATTTACATTTATTGAGCATAGGCTGCATATGCAGCCTATGCTCAATAAATGTAAATCCATCAATTGAGATTTCCAGACGATCATAAATTTGCACTTACGAAAATTTTAGTCGTACGAAGTTTAGTGAAACGGCCCCCTTGAACACACACTTGAAATGAATGACAGGTGGAATGTGATTTTACATCAGTTCAACAATAGAAATGTGCTTGTGACTGGAGAAATGGGATGATGGAATTTGTGACCAGTGTTTCTCCTGATCAAATATCACACTCGTACACGTATAGCCTGTTATTACTTAGATATCAATGTTTTCCTAGAAATTGCCTGTATTTGCCTACAGCAATAACATACACCGTCCATGCTGATACGGCGTGTTTTCCAGTCTGATACTGAAACTTCTAGTCTGATACTGCCATTTCTAGTCTGATACCATCGTTACTAGTCTGATACCGCCGTTTCCAGTCCGACACCATGTCTCGCGCGCGTATTAAACCAGTTCCTTTGGGCATGCGCATTACGATGTTTACTTTATCGGTTACGTAAATTTTGACAGATTTTTTTGTTCCCGATGTCTCCAGTCACAGCCACACATAAACATGAGAATATGACACTGGGTGTTTTCAGATAAAAATAATAAAAATTGTCACACGTTTTATGTGTGTGAATATTTTTAATTATTTTGTGTGGTTTCTGTGTTCTAATCATTCAATAATTAAACCTTAATGTTCGTGCGGCTAAGGAACGAACAGAAGAAATATGGGCCGCGCTCTGTGAAAACCAGCCTTAACCCTTTCAACCCTAAGGAACTGGAATGGACTGTGATATGCTAATTTTGCAACCAATCCAATCATCGCAAAATGATTTTCAGACTATTCCATTTATAAAAAGGGGGTCTTTTTTTTGTTCACAAAAATAAGAAAATTACTTTCAAACAGTGCAGATCCTGATGAGACGGCTCGTTACGAGCCGGCTCATCTGGATCTGCACTGTTTGCATAAACCGATATAGCGGCCTTTCGGGTTCAAAGGGTTAATGACAACGTCATGAAAGCCTGAAAATGACGTCGCAAAGTTACGCTTAAATTTACCAACGTCACGTCGGATTTTGACACTTGAAATAGTTGCGTCATTGCAATAAGTTGACGTTGTCCTATGTATAACCGTACTCATTACTATTTGTGGCTCACAAACATTGTAATGCTGGATACGCGTAGCAGAATTGTACAGTTGTTTTCATAGTGGTTCAGACAGTTGTCAGTTTTTTTTCGGTTTCCTTCAAGGAAACACGTAGTGATTTTGTCGATTATTTTTTATAATATATGGACGACTTGTGCCCTGACATTTGAAACTAAATAACCACACAACCGGTAATTTTTAGATAACACCATCACAGAATCAGTATTATGTAACAAATAGAACTGGGCACAGGGCTTAATTCGTTTAATTTACTGTTTCGCCTGTCGAATGTTTCGAAAATCAACATAAAAATACAATTTGGAAATTTTCAGAAAAATAAGCGTATCTCAGATGTATACTTTATGGTAGTGCCAAAATATTCGCCGCATCTGGCATATCGCATCATGGTGACGCTGGGCCAAACATGTTTTAGTATTTAGTGTGTTGGTATTGTGTCACAGGCATATTTAATGCGACACAATAATCACGGTAATTGTAATACAAAATTGTAGACCAAGGACGTAGTTTATATCTGTATCTGCTACCACTTACGTGTACGGTGTTACGTAATATTTAGCGACTTTCAAAAATATCACATTGAATCAGCTGTATTATTGCCGTTTGATAGCAATGTAAATATTCTTTAAAATGACCACTTGTAAATATGGTTTTATGAATGTGTAGTAATTTTACTAGTATATTTGCAATCATTGCAGACATTGATCAGACTGCACAGATGCACAGGTTTCCAAAATTTACACATTTAATAAGTCCGACTTTGGCAGATTGTTGTTAATTTTCTTACACTGTACTACATTGTACTAAACAATGCATGTCTGTGTGCTTTGTTATCAAAGGGCCGTTCTAGTCGGAGGCGTGTAAATAATATAAAGCAAATGCACACGCAGACATTCCATATTTGCAGATTAAACGCGTCTAAATTCAAATGAGCCGCTTCGAACAATAGTCGCAGGGTGTGGAGCGTCATTCCAACAAAATCAATGTTGTGATCGGGACAAATTTAGTGCGTAAATCACTGACCGTGCAGTTATGCAAAATACATGTGCGTACGCCACGGTGCTTTTTCATGGGCGGATCCAAGATTTCAGGTTAGGGTGTGGGCGGGGGGGGGGGGGCTTGACTTCTTAATTGAAATAGTTTACTATACTTTCGAACTAGCACCGTTTGTTCGTCGACCAAGCGGAGCTGGGGAGACTGCTAGGTGGGTCTGGCGGTATGCCCTCTATGGAATAATTTTGATATTTACACCCCATTTTGCTGCGTTATAGCTTTACTCGCTAAATTTTAGGGGTGTGGAGGGGGGGGGGGAGGTACCGTCTTTTCCCCTACGTGAATCCGCCCTTGTTTTTAGCATGGCTGTTTCTTTGTTTACAAAGGCGCTGAATGTAATTTTTCTGAAACACAACAAAACCAAATTGCACATTTCATTTTCAAATTAATTATTCCCGACGAGAGAATATACTGCCGGTATATTTATCGGGACATGTAACAATTATACAACCATGTAAGTTACATCTCCACATTTTCCCGGCAGTGGCGGTGGTGGGCAGCTGAGGGAGTGGGGGTCAGCGCAGCATTTTCCCATAGACCTGCTACCTGCTAGTACGGGGTACATGTACATTAGCCCGTCCGCCAGTCATATTGGCTACACAGGAAAATGTTCTTCCCGCTTTCTGAGATGTAAATTTAATTCCGAGAGTCGGGGAATGGACAGTCGATTTTTAATTTGTTTAAAAATGCCCTGGGGTGTCCGACTACCCTCTAGACCCCATCGGGCGCTGAAGTCATTGATATGTGCAGCCATAGGCCTATCCAAATTATGGTCATTCATTTCTAAAGAAAAAAATGCATTTGTTTCAATCACCGATGTGCATATAATTTACAATTTCCAACGCCAGGAATGCCGTTTAGGTTTTTTTTGGTCTTCGGTTACGTATTGTCTAAATCAATAAATGACGTCACAATTAACTGTAAATGACGTCAATTCTGAAATAATTACAATGTATCTTTCTAATTACACACGTATATGAATATATTATGGCGATGGTGGCAAGTTGATTACGAAGCCACAGGTCGGCTAATTATAGATTTAAAATCAATAGTTGTGCGTTTGTTTTGTTCACTACATGTACATATCATAGTTTTATTCTGATCAATGTTTGATAGTATACATACTAACACTTGTAGATACATTTAGTGTAACTTATCAGCAAATACAGTTTACAGCAAGCACCGTCAATCAGTCTATGAACACTCATTTCTACTGTAGGCTGTTGAGTTGCATTGTACAAACGTCGCCGTTTCAAAGAAGATGACGTTACGTTTTTTTCCTTGCGTGATTCACATGGTGCTACAAAAAGTGAGATAAAACAAAAACTATTAAACATAATTGCATTTTACTTTCTGAATATTGTTTATGAAAGGTGTCAGAAAATGTAAAAATCAAAAATTATAGCTGGTTTTCCCAGAGCGCGGCCCATATCTTTAACTGACAACCTTAGTGACCCAGGCTATATACTTGCTCTAGTCTACAAATACACAGGTATATAACTAAGTATCAGGAAACACAAAAAGGGCGTCGTCATGTGAGGTTTGATGGGTTCGTACGACCCCCCCCCCCCCCCTTTTTGAGCCAGCATGAGTTTGTTTATATAAATTAGGTCTGCGATAGCTATTTACAGTGCATGATGAGCACACATTATACTATTCAAATGCCCTACTAACAAATTACAGACAAGCGGCGTCAAATGTATTGCAATATGCTAAATTTTAGAAATACGCTTCTTTAACCCTTTCAACCCTAAGGAACTGAATGGGCTGCGATATGTTAATTTTGAAACCAATCCAATCATCGGAAAATGATTTTCAGACTATTCCATTTATAAAAAGGGGGTATTTGTTGTTCTCAAAAAATATGAAAATCACTTCAAACAGTGCAGATACTGATGAGACGGCTCGCTACGAGCCGGCTCATCTGGATCTGCACTGTTTGCATAAACCGATATAGCGGGCTTTCGGGTTCAAAGGGTTAATGGACCCACAACTATTTGACCATGTTATATTTGTTGTAAGCCCGAATGCAACATTTGGCTTCTAGAAATCAAAATCACTCCGGAACTGTAAAGTAACCGAAATCTGTAAGGGGTCCTTACAGTTTTCGGTTGCTATACAGCTGAAAGTTAAACGCCCTTTTCAAAAAATGCTGGTGACGCCCATGCACATGGCTTCTTCATTTCCGTTTCCATGGTCATTTCAAAGCTCATGACGTGGATTAATCTCTTACTCACCAGGAAACAATATTGCCTTTCGTTGCACTAATTAGACGGCTATATGCATGTCTCCAAGCACGGTATTGTCACGTGTTCTATAGATCTACGTATTCTACCATACTTACTAATCAGTGGTATAGCTATGCTGATTAGTCTGTTTTGGATTATGCTTGGAGGGGTCGGGGCGGAATTTTAATCCCTGAATGCATGTCCGTAATGGAAATTTGCATTGTTATTATCTTGTTTCCATGTATAGTTATACTGTATATGTAGCTACATGTACATATATATATATAGTCGTGACGTCATCCGACCAATGAAACTTCGGTTTTCACTGCGTTGTTGTCCGGATGTTTGTATCAGGTCAATTTCTGACAACAATATGTTATCAGTCGGTAGTGAGTACGTATTCGGTCAATACATAGCAGGTTACCTGATATATATTTATTATGGGCTTATTTTATTAGAGGATCGTTCACCGCTAGCATTTCTGTCATTCTGTCATTCTGTCATTTTTACCACTACCAGCAAGCGTGTTTTATATTGCCCAAATGGTTACGGTTTAATAATTTCCAATAACCTCCGAAGGGAAGCGCATTTAATACACATTGTTTTAAAGTCACTCTTTTTATTGAATTTTCATGACGTCCATAGTCTAGCAGTAAACAGGATGTTATAACATCCGGTTTACTGCTAGACTATGGACGTCATGTAGGACTGCAAAAACATTTTCACACTATTTTGATAAAGACCCTGTGGTCGAAAATTCAATAAAAAGAGTGACTTTAAACCAATGTGGTTACGGTTTAGTTTACCTGAGTTGTTCGGTATCGTTTACAATTTCAAAATGTCAGTGCGACCGTTGTGAACTAGTCTGGTGTCGGTCGTAATGGTGCGTTCTAGCAACGTCATCAGACAAATGCATTACGTTGGTGTTGGCTTGGCCCCGAAACGAGCATTGTCTACAGCCATGGTCAACGTTTGAACACGGCTGTGAG
The DNA here is from genome assembly GCA_029237695.1 of Conchocele bisecta. Lineage (NCBI taxonomy): Eukaryota > Metazoa > Mollusca > Bivalvia > Lucinida > Thyasiridae > Conchocele > Conchocele bisecta. The sequence continues at coordinate 80,069,574 of CM055268.1, forward strand.
CGGTGTCGAACAGCGGCAGTCATGTAACAGTAACACTGCCTGTTATACGAGAGTATACAAGGTCTCTTGCTTTATAGTGGGCCGTACTGAGATGGCCCGGAGACAACGGTGTATTATAACAGTGGGTAAAAACAAACAATTACATTAATCAAGGTGTATGAGCACGTGGTACTAACAACAACAACACGTACCGATTCAAAGTACTTTTTATTTTATAGTGTCCTTATTACGTAACGGATTTTGATGAAATATGGCGCATCAAACGCGTCTTGTTAAGCTGCATTTGGTGGTCTCTGTATTTTCGCCCAAACTTCTGTCGTTTTTGCGAAGAATCGATTTCCGTGTCTCCGACATGGAAATCGATTCTTCGCAAAAACGACATAAGTTTGTGACAAACTCACTAGACCACCAAATGCAGCTCATGAAGACGCGTTTGCTGCGCCATATGTCATCAAAATCCGTTGCATATTAAGGAAAATATCAAAGAATACTTACTTTGGAGTGGGCGACGTTGTTGTTGTTGTAACCACGTGATCATGCACCTTGTTAATGAGAAACGTCATATGATGTTGTACCTTCGGACCCCTGTGTAATTTCATTAAATACGTTTACAAAATTTACAAAAATGTTCATGAATAAAGTCAAAAATTGAACATTTTCCGAGTACATGCATAATTTATTGTTAACTTTTGACTCCATTTACGGAAAATATCGTAAATTTTGTAAACGTATTTCATGAAATTACGCAGATGTCCGAAGGTACATTATTATTACATATATTGCCCGTGGTCCCTTACTTCAACATGTGTGTGCGAGAGTGATATAAACGAGGTTACCGTACTTATATATTATACGATAATAGACTGGGGCCAAAGTGACGGGTCAACAGAAACTACATTACCGTTGTACGATGGTGATTGCGCCGACCGCGAACACAATCGTGGACAGTATGATTACCCCTATCAGCCACGCCGGGAATGACTTCTCCTCCGATGTAAGGCCCTGGGGTGGCGCTGTGGAATATATTATATAGGATCTTACACGAGTGATGTTTTTTTTTTAGAGAGCAGACCATGGTCGATGGGTAACACCGTCGGACCGGGGTTCGATTCTCTGCCAGGGCGTCAGTATTGTGAACATGCCTGCTCTACTAGTCCTTTCGGATGGGGACTATAGAAGGCGGTTCCGTGTATTAGATTTGAAGGAAGAAGCGATGTTTTAATATGATATTTAGTTTACGAGTTTACTGATTTCATAAGAAACTCGGCTATATGCCGAGTTTCTTATGAAATCAGTCAACGAGTTTAACAAATATCTCATTAAATCATCACAAATGTTAGATGCTATGTATTGCATAAGTACATCATCATACATTGAAAATGTACTGGTCACTAAATCTGTTTTCAGTAATGAGCTAATTTGCATATGTATTACACTCATGTATAGTCTGTGTTAATACAATGCGAGCGTCCAGTGTATGTCATATATACATTTGTAAGGTATATAATATGAGGCATATAGTAACAAAAACATAGACTTATATTCCGATAATTAAATCTCAAAATCCACTGAGGTTGCGTGGTTTATTTGTTACATATATCTTGGCGGCCATTTTTAATTATGGGTTGCCTGGAACGCCTAAAAGTATTATTCTACGTTATTCATCCACAGTTTTTTATAATTATACACTTACTGTATCTGATTTCATAATTAGTTCAGATTGTATGACTATTTATATTTTCTTCCTTTCAATGGCAGCCATTTTGGGTTGTACCTCGTTTCACGTATTTCCTCAAGGTTGATTTTGGTAAACAATGTTTTTCTTCACTAATTAATATCAAAGACTTAACAACAATTGAGAAACTAAATGTTGCAAGTTTGTCCAACCTCCACCTTTTTTTCACTGGACCATGATTACTATTGGTGTGTTTTAAAACCAATGTACTTAGTCACAGATCAGCCTGGGCCCGGTTGCTCAAAACCGCTGTTAGCTTAACAGACTGTTAAATCCTTAGCAATGCTAAGGATTTAACAGTCTGTTAAGCTAACAGAAGCTTTGAGCAACCGGGCCCATGTCGTCCGCGAAGTCTAATCAGTGCCAGCACTGTTATATATCGAGTTGAGGAAGGATTGCTAAAGCTACAATGTTCAATGTAATAATGGTTTTATATCTGTTACAGAATTATTATAATACTATAAGGCTGCAGTAATTTGCTACAGACAATTAACCATTTCAACCCTTAGTAACGGGAATGGACTGTAATATCTATTTGACCTATATTAGCCTGTTATAATTCTTACACAGATTGGCAATGTACTATTTCAATGTGGTTAACTAATGTTTACCAGTTTGCACCTACATGCCCACATCACTACATGTGAAAAGATCCACTAAATAGTGTGCCTAAATATCGGCACTCAGTGTAAATGATACAAATCAATTTTGAACTTACAAACTTCGTAGTCTTACAAAGCTTACTGAAAGTCACTGGTGGCCGTTTCGCTAAACTTCGAACGACTAAAATGTTCGTAAGTGCAAATTTAGGATCGTCTGGAAATTTCAATTGATGTATTTACGTGTATTGAGCATAGACTGCGCATGCAGCCTATGCTCAATAAATGTAAATCCAATAATTGTTTACAAGAAAACATTGTTAATGTGAAATTTACAGACTATCATACGTGTGCACTTACGAAACTGTTAGTCGCACGAAGTTTAATGAAACGGGCCCCAGGTTCGTCGCGATAGGAAATTCGTCGGCAAGCCTTGGAATTCATACGCATTTCCTACATGTAACTTACAGTGGGGTCAGCGTGTAAGTGCACACACGAACGAACACGACAGGTTGGAACCAACCTGTCGTGTTCGTTCGTGTGTGCACTTACACGTGGATACCACTGTAATAGGATTGATATCAAACGACAATCGTCTAGTATTCTCCATAATGTGGCATGCTGTGTAGCCAAGTAACAGTAACGAGCTGGAGAAGGTCGAATTAATGTCTCCCATGAGAATTAAGGACATAGACTGTAGAATTGTGGCATTGATTTTAAAGACAATTGCATCGTAAGTGTGGCGAAATATCTATATAAGACATACAATGGCGGGTAATTTAGACATATTTATACAGAGCATTGATGCATGAAAAGGTTTAGTGTTGTACTGTTAAAGGTACATGCTCACCCAGTAGGCACAAAATGTTCCTTATATCAGAGACATCATCTGAGACATTTTCTGGCAAAATAAACATTCATTCACCATTAGCCCACGTATTGATTGGCATTATTATACATTTTATATCAGACGTCAATTTCCACTGATGTCAGGGGCGATAACCGTGTTTCCTTACAGTGCTAACGGAACTTGCTATTTATTCTCTGTACAGGTTTAGTTTTTGATGTGCAATGATCATACTTTATACTTTGTCGAAAATATTATTTTTTCAGGTGACACATAGAATTAGTATAAATAATTAAAAAAATAGCATTCCTCATTTGCATGTGAAAACAGCCTGATACAACCGCGCGTCACTATCAGTAGAATAAATATTAATAACTGAATATATTTGTACAGCGGGCACTAGTATTTTTTAGAACTTGTGGAATTGTAACACATTATACATGTACACTTATTTGATTCATATAATGAACATTTTGTGCCTACTGAGTGGGCATGTACATTTAATAATCGTTTATTCTCTCCGGTCACATAACATTTAAAGAGGTATATAACATGTCAATTAAAGTTGTATGGCACAATACATTGTACTTTAGAAGTGCGAGACATAATTACATGTATATACAATAAACGAGTATTAACCCTTTGAACCCGAAAGTCCGCTATAGGGGTTTATGCAAACAGTGCAGATCCAGATGAGCCGGTTCGTAACGAGCTGTCTCATCAAGATCTGCACTTTTTGAAAGTAATGTTCTTATTTATTTTTCAGAACAAAAAATATCCCCTTTTCATAAATGGACTCGTCTGAAAACCATTTTGTGACGGTTGGATTGATTTAAACATTAACACATCAAAATCCATTCCAGTTATTTAGGGGTACAAGGGTTAATAGTACAACACTATACCATTTATATATATATATACATGTATATATTGATACAGTAGATTAATTTGAACATGATCACTCATTACATTTTGCAGTGTTATGGTTACGGAATGAGACAAAATGTCATAAAGGGCTAACTATGTGGAGAGCTAGTTCTATGTCAACAATAATACACATATACACATGTATATGATTGGAAACAATGCAGGGGCGGATCTGGAGGGGGGTTCGGGTTGCACCCCCCCCGCCCCCGGTCAGCCACGGAGTTTACATAAATCGCTAGCTACGGACCGTATGGGAGTAGATTGCAAGAATTACCTTTGCAACTAGACAACCCCACCCCAGTTCCCCAAATGTTGGATCCGCCCCTGCAATGTTGTGTATTACATGTACAGGAACCACAAACAAGAACAAGAAATATGCGTTATATGTGTGTCACCCCATTGACTGTTCGTTTATATCCTATCCATTTACCATATACATGTAGTTGCTTATTTACCACTAGTATTGATGTTATGTGACCAATTTCCCCCATAATATGCACCATCCTGCTTTGGTTTTACATCAATTAAAATATAGGAATCTCTCTAAACCTGGACAGCCGTCAACTGTGCATTGCTACGATGTATCAGATGGCAATCCAATGCGCACTTTAGTACGAACTAATACGAACATGTTCACATATAATGTATGCAGTCATATTTATCCCGTCAACACAGTGCGTATGTGCCGAGAAACATGGTGTCGTGAAATATTTTTGACATCCTGTCAATACGACCTAATCACTGCGTATAAATATGTGCAGTGGCTGGGGTTGTATTTTTGAATTTTACAGCCATTTGTAGGTGTTGACGGGATAAATAGAATAGTATGTTAGTGCCTCGACAGAGCCTCGCCCATCCAGTTTCCTGAGCCTTGCCATATATTTGTACCCATTCACGGCACTAACCTACTATTTTCTATCACAAGTATGAAACAATGATTTTTTACAATCAATGTTAATGACACATGTATATTGTATATATAGAAAAATCTTTAACTTATTACATTCTGATGACACACACTTATTTGGACGGAACATTTTTTTATTTCCCAAACGAAGTATTTGTTGTGACCACCATTTGAACCGTCTCAACGATGGTTCAAATGATGGTCACAACAAATACGTTGGTTAGCCAGCAAACACATCACTTAATCGAATATGATCATGCATATTGGGATGAAACGCAGAATTATACTGACCTTGTGTCGTCGTTGTAGATGTAGATGTAGATGTAGAAGTAGAGCTGTTGCCTCCGGTTTGAGCAAATTCTGCAGAAAAAAAAGAACAAAAATGAAACTATAATTTAAAGGTACACTCCCACTCAGTAGGCACAACATTTTCTTTTCTTTATAGGAATTAAATAAGTGTATAATTGTGTCACTATTCCACCAGTTCTAACAATTACGAGTGTCCGCTATACAGATATAATCATTTAGTAATATTTATTTTTTAATTATTTATACTAATTAAATGCGACAGCTGAAAACATAATATTTTCGACAGATAATAAAGTATGATTATTGCAAATTGATTATTATCAAAACATAAATGCAGATAATAAATAGTAATGTCCGTTAACATTTTAAAGAAACACGGTTTTCGCGCCTGATATCTGTGTGGAAATTTACGTCTGATACAAAATGTATAATAATGCCAATCAGTACGTGGGGTAATGGTGAATGAATGTTTATTTTGCCAGAAATATTTACAGAATATACAAAACTGTTTGTCTCCTATAGTATAACCTGGCATGTGTGACCCCAGCTTTAACGTTTGCTAGATAAACTGGGCTGTGGATGCACATGCTGATGTGGATCTACAGTGGTCGCAAACTCCATATGTCCCATTTCCCCAGTCACAACTACATGTAGCAGCTGCAATTTGACATGTCCGCTCGACCTTCCCGTTGCATAATATATTTGGATGGTTATATACAGGAGTATATACAGGTTGTCTAGCTCCATATGTTTTCATTTTATAATGTGTCACAATAGTTACTGTCTGTTTCACGAAACCTGCCCAAATTGTATTGCCATATAAACAATGCAAAAACAATATTTGTTTCGATAGTATTCAATTTTAGCAAAATTTAAGAGTGAGCCTTCTATTTATTTCGTGAAATTTTGCTCTGTGAAGATGTCTATGGGGATTTCACATGGGAACAATTTTCTTATTTCAGAAATAGTGGACCGATTTTCCAAATCTAATTTCCAAAAGTTTTCATTTTTCTACTTCTCCTCCAGGTTCTCCACCTCTTTTTCCCCAATGTTAGATTCCCATAGAGAAATCATTTTTCGCAATAAAATCGATATTTGACCAAATTTCACGAAATAAAAACATGGTGGATATGCCCGTACAATTTGGGCAGGTTTCGTGAAACAAACAGTAATTCATTTTTGAAAGCCATACACAACTATAGTCTGTTTCACGAAAGCTGCCCAAATTGTACGGCTATATAGACAATTCAAAAACAATATTTTTTTTGATAATATTAAATTAAAGGAAAATTTAAGAATGAGCCTTCTTTTTATTTCATGAAATTTGGTCAAATATTGATTTTATTACGAAATATTGATTTCTCTATGGGAATTTAACATGGGGGAAAAAAGTGGTAAGGAAGAGTGGGAGGAGTCAAAAAAACGAAAAAAAAATGGAAATTGACTCCGAAACCTGACTAGATAGCTTGGATATGATCTAACTAAGAAAACAAAAGTTAAATTTTGAAAATCGGTCCAGGATTACAGAAATTCTAAAAAATGTCCCCATGTTAAATCCCCATAGACATCTTCACTCCGTGAAGATGTCTATGGGGATTTAACATGGGGAAATTGTGTTTTCGCAATAAAATCAATATTTGACCAAATTTCACGAAATAAAAAGAAGGCTCATTCTTAATTTTTCCTTTAATTTAATATTATCAAAAGAAATCTTGTTTTTTAATTGTTTATACAGCCGCAAAATTTGGGCAGCTTTCGTGAAACAGACAGTAAGTACTTTGGTTCTCAGACGGAATGCGGAATGTGAAGAAGAAGGGCGGATTTTGTATTGTTGTTTGTTTGAGATGTACGTCTCTGATTGTGTTCAAGTTGTCAGATACTTGAATAAAACTCAGAGACGAAATATTCAAACAAAAAGAGCATTTTCCATACAGTTACTATGATATCTTTAGACGTGAAAACTCACAATATTTTCATCAGACACGATTGGATTTAGCATATAGTTGCTTGGTAGTGTTTATTATTGATCAAGTGCCGAAAATATAGTACAATTTTATTTCTGCACGACGACAAAATGCTCGACGCGCAGGGATTATTCAGATGCGGCAATATCTGATAACCAAAGTATTTTTTTATGGCCTAATATATACAATTTACATTACAAGACGTTACAAGGAGTGACTTAACGTTGAAATTTATCCCGTCAGCACAGTGCGTATGTGCCGTGAAACACAGTGCCGTGAAACATTTTTGATATCCAGTCAATACTATTTTTGCATTTTACAGCCATTTGTAGGTGTTGACGGGATAAATAGAATAGTAGGTTAGTACCGTGAATGGGAAAAAATATCTGGCGCGGCACGGAAACGGGATGTGCTCGGCAGAGCCTCGCCCATCCCGTTTCCTGAGCCTTGCCAGATATTTTTTCCCATTCACGGCACTAACCTACTATTCTCTATCTATTTTCCTTATTTCTGAACCAAAGTATATGTTGTGACCACTCATTTGAACCGTCTCGGCGAGACGGTTCAAATGAGTGGTCACAACATATACTTCTGATGAGAAATAAAGAAATTCTTGAGCCTTGCCGGATATTTTTTCCCATTCACGGCACTAACCTTCTATTCTCTATTTCTCTACATGTGTTAATACTGTTATATTGATGCTATATTGATTCCTTTACAATCTAATATAACCGTGGTGTAATTTGAAGTAATAAAATGAAAACTGTGATTGTAGTTTAGGCAATAAATTCCCACTATATAAAGTAAATTTCCACAGCGTTTAAAAATTGGAACGCATTCTGTCAATTCAAAAGGTCATGACATATTGGAGACTCGCCATGTGATTTTGTACCTGAAAACATGTTCGATATCAGATGAAAAATGTTTACAAAATTGATAATTTTTTCCGTAAATGACATCGAAAGTTGACGAAAGTTTCATAGCAAATGCGGAATTATGTTCCGCATTTGCTATGAAATTTTCGTTATCTTTCGACGTCAATTGCAGAAAAATCGCATATGTTCTTAGGTACAAAATACGACGACATGTCTCATATATTAGACATACATTTAAACGTGGTATCCCACATCCCAGGTTGCAATATAAGGATACATATATTTATTATATACCTACCCATGAAATACATAGTTATACGATGTAAATAAAAGTCATATGTTCTCATCGATGAGATAAACAACTTCCGGTGAAAATACGACTACTTCCGCTATCTATATTCATAACACGCACCTGCAGTGCCGGCTGCAAATACACATTCATTACCGTATACAGTCTAAACAACTGTTAATTTCCATGGAGCGGTATATAATAAATAGAATATTCATATTTTTGCAAAATATATGTTCATCTCGTGGTGTGAAATGTCCATATTTCACGAGTGCATAACTGCACTGAGTCTTGTGAAATATGGACATCTCACACCACTCGATGAACATATATGTCATATTCGTTGCAAAAAGATGAATATCCTCTATATATTTCGCTATGACATTTTTCGGGCAGAATATACATTCATTTACCATTCCCGGACGTGTTAATTGACATTATTATACTTGTTTATGACAAACGTGAATTGGCACTCTTGATATCAGGATCGATAACCGTGCTTCCTAAAAAGGTTAACGAAAACAACTATTTATTCTCTATTATGTATTTGTATGTGTACTTATCATACTGTATAATATGTCGATATAAAATGTATTCATATGACGCCTGTAATTGATATAAATCATTTAAAAATGTCCGGTTTCATTTGTTTATCAAAGTACCTTGATACAACCGCACGTCTTTGTCAGTAATTTAAAGATTTAATAAATAAGTGTATATGCATAACGGGTACTTGTACATTTACAAGTACCCGTTATGCATATATACTCATTTATTAAATGTAATGTTTAAAAATAGTGGAAGAGTTACAATTATACACTTATTCAATTCCTATAAAAACATCTGTGTTTAATAGATGGGAACACAGCTTTAATGACGTCGACAACTGGCGATATACTGGGTGGTTTTAATGTATTAATTTGCAACGTCCTTCTCTTCGAATATTATACAGTGAAATCACTCTAAACCGGATACCCTGGGATGTCCCCAGGGTGTCCGGCCTAGAGAGGTTTCACTGTAAATCAGACATTATCACCTGATATAAATGACCAAGAAACTCATCAAAATAAGATCACAGGTGGTTTTTGTTGTGTCCGGTTTAGAGAGGTCCCACTGTAGTGCATAAATAGAGAATAGTAGGTTAGTGCCGTGAATGGGAAAAAATATATGGCAAGGCTTAGGAAACGGGATGGGCGAGGCTCTGCCGAGCACATCCCGTTTCCGAGCCGCGCCAGATATTTTTCCCATTCACGGCACAAATCTACTATTCTATTTATCCCGTCAACATTACACATATCTTTAAAATGCAAAAAATAACCCCAGCCGCATCTCTAAATTGTATTGACAGGATATCAAAAATGTTTCACGGCACTTTGTTTCATGGCACATACGCACTGTATTGACGGGATAAAATGGATTTTCGCAGCAAAATAATACAGTGTATTCAAATTAATTATACACCGATGCAATATCTATAATTAAATGCGACCGTTTGTGAAAACACCGCTTTATCACTACAACTTCAGTGTGTAATGGTGTGCTTATGCAATACATATAATCTATCAGGGGCTGTATGTGAGATGGTATGGTAGTCGCCAGACCGGACAAGTGGGTTTCCCCCGGGTACTCTGGTCCGCACCCCACATTAAAGATAAGATCACCCTTACGCCCCCATCTGTTCCAACGAAAGCAGTTGTATATAGAGAATAGTAGGTTAGTGCCGTGAATGGGAAAAATATATGGCAAGGCTTAGGAAACGGGATGGGCGAGGCTCTGCCGAGCACAACCCGTTTCCGTGCCGCGCCAGATAGTTTTCCCATTCACGGCACTAACCTACTATTCTATTTATCCCGTTAACACATACAAATGGCTTTAAAATGCAATAAAAATAACCACAGCCACCGCACATATTCATACGCAGTGACGAGGTCGTATTGACAGGATATCAAAAATGTTTCACGGCACATACGCACTGTGTTGACGGGATAAAGGTTAAATACAATACAGTGGAACCTCTCTAAACCGGACACCAAGGCAACCTCTGTGATCTCATTGTTGATGGGCTTCTTGATCATTTATCTCAGATGGCAATGTATGTTCATGATTGCAAAGCACGCCAATACATTCCAGAATGGTCATACGCCTGATTTACAGTGGAACCTCTCTAAACCGGACACCCTGGAGACTTCCCAGTGGGTCCGGTTTAGAGAGGTGTCATTGTGTATAATGTGTCTTGATTTAGTATGATATTTTCGTTTCATATACAAGCAGTAAGCTCGTTTAATAAATATCATATACATTCGTCACTCATTGAAACACCTCGGTGTAGTGTATATTGTATTATCTAGGGTCAATCATTGGTCTACATTGAGCTGCACAAGGGACATTGGTAAATGTAATATAGAATGTAATATGATATTTATACCGTCAACACAGTGCGTATGTGATGTGAAACACAGTGCCGTGAAACATTTTTGATATTCAGTCAATACTATTTTTGCATTTTACAGCCATTTGTAGGTGTTGACGGGATAAATAGAATAGTAGGTTAGTGCCGTGAATGGGAAAAAATATCTAGCGCGGCATGGAAACGGGATGTGCTCGGCAGAGCCTCGCCCATCCCGTTTCCTGAGCCTTGCCAGATATTTTTTCCCATTCACGGCACTAATGTACTATTCTCTATGTATTAAACGAGTTGTCTTATTTCATGAAAACAGTCAACGAAGTTAATACATAATTAAGTAGCATATACAATGAGCACACGTGTTAGATTATATTTAATCGCAAGAGAAAATCGTCATATACTGAGACTGTCCTGTTCGCGCACCATACTTGTGACTGACGAAATGGGTCTTATGGGCTGGGTTTATGCAAGATACGATATGATATGTTTTGGGACCCAGCTACGGTCGTTTCGCGGCTTGTCGTTATATACGAAATGCTATTATTCGAATTTAATTGCGGCGTTTATCTGTTGTTATTTGGTTAGATGACAATTCGTTACACTCGTTCTGACGACATTTGCTTCATGGCGCACGGCGTTATACGTGGCTGTGACTGAAGAAATGGGGCGTATGGGTTTTGCGACCAGTGTGATCAGGATCTGCACTGCTGGCAATTCCATCAATGAAATACCCGTCATGCATCTAACAAGCAACACAGGTCGTTGTCGGGCCAGAGGAGCATGCTTTTTGATCAGGAGCGACATTGGTCATAAATCCCATAAGCCCAATGTCTCCAGTCACGGCCACATTTAATGCAACGTAGCATAATATAACGATTTCAAAGACAATGTATCATAATGAGAGAGTATAGGTATACCAATGATCGCAAAGGTATAGGGGCTAGTTATGTAGCCTATTTCATCAATATTGCAAAGTATTCTTCTCTAGCAAAGTATACATTGAGGGAGAAATTTTCAATTTTAGGATAAATTTATTAGTTTTTATTATTTATTACATGTATTATATTTTTTATTATACTGAATTTATTACATTATCACAGCCATTTTGGCTGTGATAATGTAATAAATTCAGTATAATTCAGTATAATATTTTTTGTTATTTATTATTATATTTTTTATCATACAGAATTTATTACATTATCACAGCCATTTTGGCTGTGATAATGTAATAAATTCAGTATAATAATTCTGCATACTTTTAATCATCAAATATATTCAATCGTAAGTTATATATGACATAATGCATTTCGGGAAAAATAAATGATTGCTCACTCAAAGTATACTTTGCTAGAAAAGTATACTTTGCAATGTTGGTGAAATAGGCTACTGGTGTACTGATACGTCTAGGCAGTTTCGCTAATAAGGATTTAATTTGTAAACATATATGCAAGTTCAAAGTAGCTGATTAGACGAGTTAACACTGCAAATGTATGGAAGGTAATATCCGCCATAATTCTATGTGACTTGATGCTTGCGTGCTGATGACATTACCACTTATATTCATGTTATTGCATTCGTTATTTGTATTTATTACATTTGCAATCTGCTTGTTGTCATCGTATTTGTCTTTCTTACATGTCCATTCTACTGAGTGCTTTGTTCATTCGTCTTATTTACATTACAATTATTGATACCGTCCTTATTCGTGTCCCTGTTTTATTGCACTAAGCATTTGCTTAAAGAAAATAAGAACAAAGCACTTAGCACTTTGAATAAGGCCGAAAGCAGTAAGGACAAAGCCGCAGAAAGAAAGCATCAAGCCACAGTCCGAAAGCGGAAAGCCGAAAGCAGAAAGCATCAAGTCACAAGCCGAATGACGCAAGCAATATTGGTGGTATAGTGCCTCATTATGACGCCAGATGGCACTGCTGTCAATGTTAGGGATCCTCCGACGAATAAATAATAGTACGAGATGTGATTGGCTGTTTGAGGCACACCTCCAATGCCGGTGTTGATGTAAGATTTCACCCACAAATTATCACAGTATAGGTTAGAAGACACCAAATGGTTTTACTATATACTGTAACCGAATCCCATCCAATAATGCCAGCCTGTCCTACTTTCACTATTCGTATGGATGTTGTGGGACCTACTTGTACATGACCTTCAGCCGGTCTGTACTGGTTCTGCATGAATTAAACAATAGGTTTACTTACTTCTAAGAAAGAAAAATCCAACCTCGTCATGTCCCACAATATTGTTTACATTTTGTTTTGGCCACGGAAACTCTGTTTACATCACATGACCAACATGTTCCTCAAGTGAACCTGGGTAGTAATGGATCAAGATTTGCAAGCAAACTGTGTCAGTGACCTCAAAATACCCGCACGATTTTGTTCATACCGGACTACTTTTACCCTCTTGACGATTTCGCATCATTTGTTTATTCTCTAACCTATATTAACTAAATTGCATATGTATGTATGGTGTTTGCCTTACTAATGTGTTTTATACATACAGTATTGTCATAATTAAATTACATATGTACGTAATTGAAAACAATCACATTTTTATAGTAAGTTACACATATGGTAACTTACACAGGTTGCCTGTCAAACTGGCCTGTTACCGATGCAAACCAATAACCGTCCGGGATCAAACTAAGGTGGGTCACCACCATTGATTTTCGCTAAAAAAACTAACCCGTTACCACACATTTTGCTATTCTCTGCTACTTTCATTTTGCTTATGGATGTTGTGGGACCTAATTTCCAATAACCTGCACACATTCTGCTCTGAATCTTGACTAATTAAAATATAGAGTTAAGTATTGTTGAAGCTGGGGTCCCGTCTAGTAGGTACAATATTTTCTTTATGAAACTTAAAATAAGTGTATAATTGTAACTAGTCCACCACTTTTAAAAATTACGAGTGCCAGCTACACAGATATAATTATTTAGTAATCTTTAATGTACTCATAGAGACTCGTGGTGGTATCAAGCTAGTTCCATATGCAAATGATGCAGTTTTTTAAATTATTTATATCAACTAAATGCTAAATAACTATTTTTATAGACATATAATAACGTATGATATTGCACATCAAAAAATAAATAAATGGAATAAATAGTTGCTTCCGTTATCATTTTAAGGAAACCCGGTTATCGCCCCTGATATCAAACTGGCATTTCGCGTTTGATATAAAAAATATAATAATGTCAATTAGTACGTCTGGTGATGGTAAATCAATATTCATTTTGCCAGAAAAATGTCAGATTGAAAGAATAAAGAAAAACATGTCTACCTATATTATAACCTGGCATGTAGCACACTAGGTTTAAGGTTAGAGAAATTGAGTATGCAGACGTAGTCCAGCATAAACAATAGTCCGGGTTTTTTAAGATCACAGACACAGTTTGCTTGCAAACCTTGATCCATTACTACCCAGTTGTTGGGGTGTTTTTAACACCAGTTTTCAGCATATTTGAAGCATTTAAAAGAAAACACTGAGCCTGTTGGTCACATGATGTAAACAGAGTTTCCGTGGCCGAATAATGTAAACAATATTGGGGGACATGACGAGGTTGGTTCCACAACATCCATACGAATAGTGAAAGTAGGAAAGACTGGCTGGGATTCGGTTAAATTATACAGTAAAACTATTTGGTGTCTTTTAACCTAAACATGGCGCAACAGAAAAGGCGGCATCAACCTACATCGAAACCGTTAGGGACATGGAACCAACTTAGAGAGCAACGCATTGTAGGACGGGTACCAGCATATTAAATCATTTTAGGAGAACTATTTTAAGTTTTAGCAGCGCACCTGGCGTCATAATGGTTGTTCCTAAATTACTGTTGCAATTGTTGTTGTCAAGGGGCGTGGCTTAGCGAGGTAACACACCGCATGGCAAAACAGCGATGCAATAATCAATAATGGAACTCGGGATGTCACTAAGACTGAAGCATCAAGCTACTTAGAATGTAATCAACACAAACGCATTGAAACAGTGCGAATGAATAAAGCATCAAGCCAAATGCACATGCAATTTAGACTACAACGAAGAAGATTTCAAATGTCATAACCACGAATGACGAATACAATAGCATGAAAGTAAGTTGTAATGGCACCAGTCAGCAAGCATCAAGCCACATATAATTGTAATAAGACGGATAGAACTTAGAATGTCATCAGCAAGCAAGCATCAAGCCTAATATAATTATGGCGGATATTACCTTCCATACAAATGAACCTTTCCATATCTTACTGAAATACACAATCATGGGTGTGGGGGTTCAATGTTATACCAACTTAATTATTAGATCTAATTATGCAAGTATACGATCTACCAAAAGCTGGCTTATTTTTCATCACTCGTTAGCGTAGATCATACCATGTATGTCCGTCCATGCGGCATGAGATAAATGTGTGTTCACTGATCGAAAAGCCATTGCGATCGGATATTCCTTCAGATAATGATCAACATGTGATATTATCTGATTAACTAATTGCTTAACATACATGTACATGTACTTGTGTGTTGTATTTTATCACTGGTCACTGTCGCTTCGGAGTCGCCGTTCTTTAACCTGAAAGCTCGCTATAGCGGTGTTTGCAAACAGTGCAGATGCAGATGAGCCGGCTCGTAACGAGACGTCTCATCGGGATCTGCACATTTTGCAAGTGGTTTTCATATTTTTGAGAGCAAAAACATCCCGTTTTCATAAATGGACTAGTCTGAAAAGCATTGTGTTTCGCGATTAATGGCTGTAAAACAATGAGGACTCTGATCAGTATTCGTTGATGCACAAATATCCCGAATGTTCTGGATGTCACATAGAGAGACTTAAAGGGTGTTTAAGCCGCCGTGGGCGACGGCTAGAACATGTAGGTTGATTCTCAAGCTGATCCTGGTCTAGAAAGAAATTTGCTACCCCGCTCCATACCTCTCGCAATGGTAGCAATTTAACCCCATCTCTTTAATGTAACGCATGGAAGAGTGATTTTTGCAATCGGTCATCCGGCGTGTTTGATATGTTAGCGATATAAAACTGTCAAAGTTTTTCAATAAATTATTAATAAAAAACATACACATGCAGAATTTTGTCATTTTACCGTGTGAAGGTGTTTATTCGACATTTACATGTATATTTTGTAATTTGAAAGCTTAATTTCGTTATGTTAAATGTTGAACAACAACTACATAAAATATGGTTTCCATGTTCTATTATGTTTGACAATTTACTAGTTCTACATTAAAGATTATTTGCTTAAAGGTATACACTATACAGTTTAGTAAATTTTGACATAACATCAACAGGTTTGGGTATGCACTTCGGTTGCTCACATTTTTTGAATGGGTTAACTTGTAGCCGTAGATAAATTATCGGAGGCGAATTATTGTAGTTAATCCTGGTGGTAAAGGCAAAAGTCTCGCCTTTGCCAGATTATGTCTCGAATGTATTGTTGTCACATTTGAATAATCCCCGAAGAACAAGTATGGGCCGCCAGTGATTTATACAGGTATTTTGGCAGGTGCTCAGATGGAGAATACCAGGGGGCGTTTCACTAAACTTCGTACGACTAAAATGTTCGTAAGTGCACATTTAGGATCATCTGGAAATTTCACTTGATGGATTTACATGTATTGAGCATAGGCTGCATATGCAGCCTATGCTCAATAAATGTAAATCCAAAAATTGGTTAAAAGAAAACATTGTTAATGTTAAATTTACAGATTATCTTACGAAGATTTTAGTCGTACGAAGTTCAAATGAGTGGTCACAGCATATACTTTCATTGAGAAATAACGAAAATAAAAATAATATTTGAAAGGCAACACTATGGGCAGGTGTAAGGTGACGTTTGTTGAAAGAACCCGGACTAGGTTACACTGCGTCATTAAATTGACGTATTTTGGCAACGTCACGTGATGCGTTCGACCAATGAACGTCAACGGAAGTAATATTGAATCCGTTGTATTCCGGATATGCGTATGTAGTTAGCAAGAGTTACGACATTGTGCTATCACTCAGCAGTATGCATTAGGCCAATGCAGAGCCCGTTACCTGATAAGCGTGCATATGCTTTCTGATCTCACAGTGTATACGGGGCTCCGTATATTGAGCAGTGTTCACAAGATCTACACTGTTGAACATAATCTAATCAATGTATATCATGTGCAAAGCTAACAAAATCCCCAGAGGTGGGAATTAGATACAGCAAAACGAAATCTCCCTATGTTCGTCCGTTCTAACAGGAAGATGGGCGGGTGTGTGTATCTTTACGGTGAACCATACTGGGATTCACACCGAGGTCAAAGTGAGCAAAATGTAGTAAGGAGGCCTGGCACGGGATAAGGACACTGTCTTTCAGTGCTGAGTTTCTCCAATCTGCCACCGGGGAGGCATGTCTGTGGCCGTGCACATTTTTTTGTTTTTAATTGAACTAATTACACCGGAGGCTAAAAGTCGGACGGACACGGATAGACGAAGACGACTATGTATGGACAACAACATAAGTGTGTGTGAACCATCTTATCAGGTAGTTTGCTATACATTGACCCAATACACACTGAACTGTCGCATCCTGAATTAACGAGAAACACACATCCGGGTCATAACTACTTGCTGTGATGTTTCATTGGTCGAACGGCTTCACAATGACGTTACCGGATTGCGCCAGTGTAACAGCACACATAAATCCGCGTTCTTTTCAACGAAAACCATGTTAATTGTGTCCATTCTTTAGTACTAAAACGTTACCTGATAAATATAATTGAATACAAATGCCTTTTATATCAAGTTTATCAAGATCGGTAACGGCAGGAATTCCGAGGCTTGCCTCGGAATTCCTACGCGTTTCCTAGCTGAGCCTGATAAACTTGATATTAAAATATGATATCCGGTATTGTTTATTGGCAGCATTGTGTCTATTGACATTATCTATCGACAGTATTGTCTATTGACATTATCAGCTATATACATTATTATCTATCGACAGTATTGTCTATTGACATTATCAGCTATATACACTAGTATCTATCGACAGTATTGTCTATTGACATTATCAGCTATATACATTATTATCTATCGACAGTATTGTCTATTGACATTATCAGCTATATACACTAGTAATTATCGACAGTATTGTCTATTGACATTATCAGCTATATACACTAGTAATTATCGACAGTATTGTCTATTGACATTATCAGCTATATACACTAGTAATTATCGACAGTATTGTCTATTGACATTATCAGCTATATCACTAGTAATTATCGACAGTATTGTCTATTGACATTATCAGCTATATACACTAGTAATTATCGACAGTATTGTCTATTGACATTATCAGCTATATACATTATTATCTATCGACAGTATTGTCTATTGACATTATCAGCTATATACATTATTATCTATCGACAGTATTGTCTATTGACATTATCATATATTGACAGTATCAGCAATAGACAGTATGATATATTGACAGTATCCTCTATTGACAGTGTTCTCTTGGCATGAGTGTATATTGACTTTACTCTCTATTGACAGTAGTCTCTATTGACAGTATTTGCCAGGAAGCTTACCATTCACAGCCAACAAGAAAAGCAGTAGCCTCTCAGCACCCGTCCAAATCGAACACATCATCGTTGACATAAATCCGATTACACGAGCTAACTTCATCGTCTTCTGTGAATATCCGTTTTCGCCATGTTTGTGTTTGTAGTATACACTGTGTATTTATGTACACGCTGGTTACATCTGGTCTACCACTGACTTCAACCTGCCATAAATATATCAACACGCGGGTATTGTTCTCTATTGTCCGGCTAGATATAAAGGTCAGTGTTCCTCACAGTGTTATGCTGTGTTATGTGAAAATCGCAAACATTGGTTTTATACCGAATTATCTGGCGTTTACGCACGACGACTAAGTTGATTGCTTAGTCGCCCTGAGTACATGTCACTATATGGGTTAGTCGCCTTGCGCAATCGTCAATATAATAGTGAATCACCCTCCGTAAACGCCCATGGATTTGCTAGTCGTCCTGCGCAAACGCGATTAGATTTGTGAATCGCCCCGCACAGACGTCAATAGATTGGTTTAATAATCGCCTTGCCAAACGCCACATAATTAGC
The DNA here is from genome assembly GCA_029237695.1 of Conchocele bisecta. Lineage (NCBI taxonomy): Eukaryota > Metazoa > Mollusca > Bivalvia > Lucinida > Thyasiridae > Conchocele > Conchocele bisecta. The sequence goes on from CM055268.1 coordinate 80,088,577, forward strand.
GCAAAATGCACATGGAGCGGTTAGTCATCCTACGCAAACGCCAAAAGATTGATTACCCTCCATGCGCAATCACCAATGCATTGATTAGTGCCATGCACAAACGCCAACAGACTGGTTAGACGCCATGCACAAACGCCAGAAAATTCGTTAAACTTGTTTAATAAATACCATATTAAATTACCACTGGTGTAAGATCCTTTAGCTAAACTCATATGTTACTGCTCTTTCAAAATATATCTCAGAGAAACAAAACTTCCTCTAACCAAAAGTCTGCGAACTTCGTGTAAATACTACACATGTTACATACAGTCACATTTGTCCGTGTTCCTTGATTACACTATTGGTAATGACTGGTTATTCCAATTCGCTTTGTCTGTTTGTATCAAATAACTGGGCTCACTGATCCAATAATCGCGGTTCTGTATTCGGCTTGAAGCGCATTGTCTTTCAGAAACCGATAGCGTAAAGCCCGCACCAGTCGCTTATGGAAGGAATCATAACATTTCCTGGAGTGGATATTATGTGAATTGATAGGTTAGGGAAATAAGGGGGCCACATGTAATTCCCTCACGGAGCCCACTGAACACGTGTACTCATAACATGCGGGACCGGTTATTTGTATCTAACTTTAAACAATATGTATTAAGAAGTATATGTAGAGAATAGTAGGTTAGTGCCGTGAAAGGGACAAACTATTCGGCAACGCTTAGGAAACGGGATGGGCGAGGCTCTGCCGAGCCCATCCCGTTTCCTAAGCCTTGTCGAATATTTCTGCCGAGCCCATCCCGTTTCCTAAGCCTTGCCGAATATTTCTGCCGAGCCCATCCCGTTTCCGTGCCGCGCCAGATATATTTCCCATTCACGGCACTAACCTACTATTTTATTTATCCAGTCAACACCTACAAATACATGTAGCTTTAAAATGCAATATAATAACCCAGCCGCACCCTCTAAATCGGTGAATCGACTAGTATGACAACCGCACATATTCATACGCAGTGATTAGGTCGTATTGACAGGATATCAAAAATGTTTCACGGCACATACGCACTGTGTTGACGGGATAAATATACAAGTGCATGTTTATTAAAAATGGTAATTGACCGAAAGCGCATTCAACTTCTCCCGGTCATTTCCCAACATGTATAACAATTACATCGTATGAGCTACATGAAAGTATCCGGTGGTAAGCACTTGATGCAATTGTGGTACATAATGACCGCATATACATGTATCACATGTACGTCAATTACATGTACGTTTATTTACGAGTGTGTACTATAACGAAGAAGAGTGAAATGGTAGTGGAATCCTGTAGCATATTTACTAGTCATATTGACTAGTCATATTTACTATGTACACTACCGCATATCAATTTACTCATTTTGAATACACGTATATTGTACTTTAAATCAATCAACTTGATTGGCTGAGCCTGAGCTGTGCTACAGCTCAGGCTCAGGCAATCAATTTGATTGATTGCCAGTTGGCATTGCCAATATATGTACAGAAACCATGACACGCTGGGCAAGATTAACGCCGGCGGTTGTGTAGTTGGGCGGAAGTCTATCGTCAGGTTTAATTCTCACTCATATAGGATCCTCTATATCACAAATAGAGGTTATCAAACGAGTTTCCACTTGATATAATAATATAAATACTTGAATATTGTGCTTGTAATCAAGCAGTTTGATTGGCTGAGCCTGAGCTGTGATACAGCTCAGGCTCAGACAATCAAATTGCTTGATTGCGAGTTGGCATTGCCAATATATGTACAGAAACGTTGATACTCTGGGCAAGATTACCGCAGGTGGTTGTGTAGTTTGGCGGAAATCCATCTACAATTCTCACCCACGTAAGATCCCCTATATCATAAAAAAAAATCGTTTAGTATAACATCACAATCATCTCTTTTCGAAACAACATCGGGTTACACGAATCCAAGTGCGATCAAACTTTACGTACGTAATTTCGATGAAACAATTAACAGAATAGCCTTATACATGTATGAAGTATATTCTCTGATCAAATCAATTCCAAGCATACATGCAATGCGATAAGAATATGTATCCGAACGACCGCTTTAACCCTTACACCCCTATGTAACTGGAATGGATTTTGATATGTTTATTTTCCAATCAATCCAATCATCACAAAATGGTTTTCAGACCAGTCCATTTATGAAAAGGGGTATTTGTTTGTTCTCTATGAAAATTACCTTCAAAAAGTGCAGATCCTGATGAGACGGCTCGTTACGAGCCGGCTCATCTGGATCTGCACTGTTTGCATAAACCGATATAGCGGGCTTTCGGGTTCAAGGGGTTAAAGCAGGCATTACAACGAATGTAGCTGTCACTTATCGTTAAATATGAGCTATAATAGCTGTATATCCATTAGACGTATAAAGCAAATCATAGCGTTGGGTATACATCAAAATCCTATTGTTAAGTGTATTATCGTAACAAGGTCAATATCTTAATTCCGTATATTATTCAGTCTATTATATATGTTGAATAATTTGTGGATGTACATAACCAGACTGTATAAACCCACAAACTACACAAATGCGTCTGATATATGCAAAATAGCACCATAACCTAATAGTCGATTTAGCATAATTACGAAGGATCGACCGCTGTATTTTGGCATTGGGTTAAGCCATTACGATCAGAATATGCTTTTAGGTGTATGTACATTTTTGGAAATCTTATTTCTCAATGAAAGTATATATTGTGACCACTCATTTGAACCGTCTCGATGAGACGGTACAAATGGTGGTCGCAATCTATACTTCCGATGAGAGATAAAAGAAAATATTTGAAAATTTCACTGTAAAAGTATGTCTTAAAGGTACATGCCCACTCAGTAGGCACAAAATGTTCTTTATATCAGAGACATCATCTGAGACATTTTCTGGCCACCATTACCCCACGTATTCACTGGCATTATAATACATTTTATATCAGACGTACATGTCCACACTGATATCGGGGGCGATAACCGTGTTTTCTTAAAATGTTAACGGACATTACTATTTATTCTCTGTATGTATAGCGTGATGTGCATTGACCATTTATAATCTGTCGCAAATATGATTTGTTCAGGTGACGCATTTAATTAGTATAAATAATAAAAAATAGCATGCCTCATTTGCATATGAAAAGAACCTGATACCACCGCGAGTCACTATCAGTAAAATAAATATTACTAAATAATTATATCTGTATAGCAGAGACACTTATCATTTTTTAGAACTGGTGGAATAGTATCAGAATTATACACTTATTTAATTCCTTTAACCCTTTGAACCCGAAAGCCCGCTATATCGGTTTATGCAAACAGTGCAGATCCAGATGAGCCGGCTCGTAACGAGCCGTCTCATCAGGATCTGCACTGTTTGAAAGTAATTTTCATATTTTTGAGAACAACAAATACCCCCTTTTTATAAATGGACTAGTCTGAAAATCATTTTGTGACCATTGGATTGGTCGTAACATTAGCATATCACAGTCCATTCCAGTTCCTTAGGGTTGAAAGGGTTAAAGAACAGTTTGTGCCTACTGAGTGGGCATGTACCTTTGCGCATGCATATAATGGGTCAGCCTTGTCTGGTACATGACCTCGTATCCACAAAACTTGACTTACATATAGGCTTCAATAGTTTTACTTGAAATTAATAAAAACAGTTTAATAACTTAACATGTTTAGTCTAGAATATCTTACATTGGTGATGATATCCCCGATTCTTAAGCGATCTGTGAACGAATTTAATAAATATAATATTAATTTTAAATTAAAGAGTACGTTTATGCTTACTTTAAAGCCGTACTTGTTACCTAATAAATTAAACGTGTTTTTGTACCATTTATATATTTATTACGCTAATGTATTATGATTTTATCACATGTTTGACACATTGCCGGGTGTTGTTTCTGTATTAACACAGCTCGTGCGCAAGGTATGTGTATGCGGGTGTGATAAATAAGTTAAATCACGTTTGTCCGCATGAACGCTGAAGCTCGCGGATTATCTCCTCGTACATGCGGACGAACCGTGATTTAACTTATACATATTATACTGTGTTATACAACATTGCGTTAATCTTGCCCAGATATCAACTTCTGAACATGTATTGGTAATCTCAACTCCCAATAGCATGATTGGCTGAGCCTGAGCTGTTTGATTTCAAGCACAATATCTAATCATTTTGAAATAAAGAAGTTGACAGCTATTGACAAGTTTAGCGCAGGTGTTGGTGTATAGGTGTCGTGGCTCAGTGGATACGGCAACTGTGAGGTCTTAGGTTCAGATCTCTTATGTGGCTGATACGGCCAGTTGGTGAGCCGCCACTCAGTTAAATCAATGGTACGAATTATCTACCTCCCCTTTCAACAGGGATGACACTATAATTAATTAATTAATTAGACAACAATTTCCTTGTTTCTATCGTTACATGTATATGACCGTTCATACCCGGCTATGAAAGCTGTGACAGTCATGATTAAATAGTTTTCGGTTTACACATTTATTGCACTAGTGTAGTAAATATTTTAATACGCCGCGTCATTTACACTTCCAAAACCCATTTATGAAATAAAGGTAATAATCCCACGGCCTGGCACTATGGATGTGTAATAGCAATGGGTTAACATTAGAACGAAGAAAAAAAATGCCGTTTGCTATTGTTTAATAGTTTGTCTTTATTCTTAATAAAAACTTGGTTTGGCAGCACTTTATGTCAAACCATGTACTGGATAAGAACAAATGGAAAACACAAACAGCAGTGTAAGGGTTAAGTCAATGGAGTGGCTCGCTTAGAGGCGGTGACAAAGGAACTATAGCCTAATCGCATTAGTCGATACACTCAGTGTATGTGCTAGCCATGACAAAGTGACAGATTGTACACGGCTGACAACGGGGGACGATCGACGACGATTTTGACCAGCGTAGCCCCAGATCAGTCATTCGCTGTTCAGTGCTAAATTCATATGCCACATACATTTAGTCACATGTCAGCCCACGCCATTCACTGTTAAATCCGTATGACCCTAATCCGAGTGTTCGATCCGCTCAGAAAATGTTGCTAGCCATGGGGAAATGGGCACATGCTGTTATGTTTGTGACAAGCGTCGTCCCAGATTGACCTTCGTGTACACGCAGGCTTATCAGCTCAGCCTTTCGCTGTTCGGTGATAAATTCGCAAGACCCTAATCCGATTTTTCGATCTACTCGCAAAATGTGACTAACCATGGGGAAACTGACTCATGCTGTTATGTTTGTGACCAGTGTAGCACCAGATTGACCTTAAAGTACGCGCACTGTGATTAGCCATTCGCTGTTCCGTGTTAAATCATATGACACATTAGTAGTCACTACAGTAACTTCACCAACATGGCAAAGTATACTTATCTAGCAAAGTATACTTTGAGGGAGAAATTTTCAATTTTAGGATAAATTTATTAATTGGTATTATACTGAATTTATTACATTATCACAGCCATTTTGGCAGTGATAATGTAATAAATTCAGTATAATAATTCTGCATACTTTTAATCATCAAATATGTGCAGTCGTTAGTTCTAGATGAAATAATGCATTTCAAGAAAAATAAATGATTACTCCCTCAAAGTATACTTTGCTAGAAAAGTATACTTTGCAATGTTGGCGAACTACAGAGTAGCTTCTGTGAAACATGTGCTATAATATTCCACGGGCTTAACTAGTTATGGGCGATGATTTTACAGGCCTCTTATTTTATCAATTGCCGACTTAACTGTTGTTGTGCCAGCAACTGCAGACGGGGCAGCACGCTGTACGGTGTGATGTATGGCTGCGACTGGAGCAATGGGGATTATGGGTTTCGCTACCAGTGTAGATCCAGATCTGCCTGTACATCAGTACAATATGATCAGGATCTGTACTGTTTGGCATGTCATCAATGAAACACCCGTCATGCTTCTAACAATGAATATTGCCTGTTAGCAGGCTACGCGAGTGTGCTAGTTGATCCCGTAAACCCCATTTCTCCAGTCACAGCCACGTATAGGTTTCACAAATCTACATTTATCAGCTAAATGAATACATAAACAATATAATAATTTAACGCGCCTGATCTGCATATTTTGGCAAACATTTAGAAATCGCCACCATATTTGTCACGTGACTCCGTACAACGGCACAGCCAAGTAATTGAAATAATCCCTTCCATTCGCTGGCAGAGCCGTACATCGATCCGCCTGTGTCTTGCCACACCACCGCCATACATCACACGGACGGATAATTCGTAGAAATTGGCCACATGGCCGTGTTCCGAGAACAACACAATAGGGTCTCCCGGGGGAGATTTCGTCTCCAGAAATTGGACATTGGTTCCGTGTCGTGTGAACGTTACAATGGGTGAGTCCCGATTGGTGAAATTATGGTGGGTAATGGACGGCATACGGACCTGTACCTTCGTACGACTAAAATGTTCGTAAGTGCAAAAGTATGATAGTCCGTAAATTGCAAATTAACTATGTTTTCTTGGTAAAAATCATTGGATTTACATTTATTGAGCATAGGCTACATATGCAGCCTATGCTCAATAAATGTAAATCCATCAATTGAAATTGCCAGACTATCCTAAATTTGCACTTACGAACATTATACTCGTACGAAGTTGAGGGAAAGCGCCCCCTGCTATTTAGAACAGCATCAACGGTTATTTTCCTACATATAGCAGCTGATACCGGAGCAGGTTTTGTGCAATAAATCACAGCTGTGCTTCTGTGGATGGCGTTATCCGCATAGCTGTATCATGTTTCGGAGTTATATAGAGAAATTTCTCACATTTTCTCTAAATAACACCAAAAACAGATATGTTCACACTATAGTAGCGCTGATAGAGCCCATATTAATAACGTACTACCATATGTCGATTTTGTTGTCTTCATATCTCTATCTGTTTTGGAGTTATTTAGAGAAAACTTATAAATAACTCCAAAACAGATATGTTCATTCACTTGGAACCTCATTCACCTTAGAGGTCCCCAGTGTGTACGGCTTAGAGATGTTCCCGCTGTAAATCAGACATATAATACCAATGCATACAGCTGTGCTTGGCGAACATGAACAGCCAGCATCATCAGAGGTAGATGACAATGGCACACATACAAGTACACATGAAAGTAAGTATATAAATACTGCGTGCCTGTCCGGTTTAGAGTGGTTCTACTGTACTATAGCAATTTTCCTATAACAGAGCACATACTAATTACGTATTATCATCTGCCGATGAATCTGACTTCATTGCAGCATCTGTTTCGGAGTTATTCATACCCCTTATATCGATATACTCGGAGACACCTTATATAAAAAATAACTCCCGATCAGCTACAGATACGAGGACATCGTCATCGGCAATATATATGATGCATACATTAGGGATATCTGTACGTGTTAGCATCGCTTCAAGATTTTCATGTAATTACAGTGGAACCTCTCTAAGCCGGACACCCTGTGCTGACACTCGATGGCCAATTTTTGTCATTTTCTGTTCTATGCATGCGGGACAATGATATAAATTACACTGAAACCAATTTAAAGTAGACACATTCGGGTCACTAAGGTGTTCGGTTTAGAGGGGTTCCACTGTACCGATATATTTATAGAAGTGCCGGTCAAAGCGGGCCTAAAACACAGGTGTGCGTGACGTATATTACGAACAATAGTTACGCTCCTAATTAAACAACGATGTTGCCTACACAACACTATGGTTCAATTGCAACAATTTCCCGCACGTAAATAGAGAATAGTAGGTTAGTGCCGTGAATGGGAAACAATATCCGGCAAGGCTCAATAATTTCTTTATTTCTCATCAGAAGTATATGTTGTGACCACTCATTTGAACCGTCTCGCCGAGACGGTTCAAATGAGTGGTCACAACATATATTTTGGTTCAGAAATAAGGAGAATAGATAGAGAATAGTAGGTTAGTGCCGTGAATGGGAAAAATATCTGGCAAGGCTCAGGAAATGGGATGGGCGAGGCTCTGCCGAGTACATCCCGTTTCCGTGCCGCGCCAGATATTTGTTCCCATTCACGGCACTAACCTACTATTCTATTTATCCCGTCAACACCTACATATGACTGTAAAATGCAAAAATTGTATTGACTGGATATCAAAATTTGGTCACGGCACCGTGTTTCACGGCACATACGCACGGTGTTGACGGGATAAATTCAATTATATGCGCGCCGCCAATTCAGCGTATGGAGGCTAAATGGGGGTAGCTCGTAATTTATATAGCCGTTTGCAACATATGGGTCATGGATAGTTATGTTTTTCTCGAACGATTCATAATTTGCAACCAAAGCGCCAATGGACATATCGGGTGTCACAAATGCTAACACTTCATACGTCGACGCCTCCCTACTGGAAGACAATATTTTCGACCCAGGTGGTAAGAATTTACTAAAATGTCCCAGCGCGTAAAACATTGGTTGTTTGTAGAACTCGTCCTTCTCTATGTTTACTATAATCGGGCTGTCCGCGAAGTTCTCTGACCAGTTTGGCCCTCCAGACATGTCCAGCGCGATATTCCAATCTGTCCAACCCGATACATTGTGTTTCAAATTCTGGAAAATATCGCCGAAGTATTTTTCAGCTCGCGCCCAGTTGCCCAATGTTACCGATTTGTTCCGGTTGATTTGTGCTTGCTCGCATGCTTCGGTGTACATCAGGAAGTGCCTGTCGCCAAACTGCCTGAACGTGTCATCCAGCACGGTGGGCGGGATCACATAATCCTCGTACCAATGGACGGCGATACCGGATACGAATTTCGCCGCGATTGGATCACGCAACACTAGCTCCGCCCACAGAGGCATGAATATTCGTTCGTCGTCCATGATCATAAGTTTCACGTGACCAAAGCCCACATCGCGGAGGGCGGGCCCTAAATCGGACACGATGAAGTCCCTCTGCATGACGGCCGTCCAGCCGAGGCACTGGAAGTAGCATCTGCCGATCATGCCGTCGCTTGGTTCATTCTGTGCTGTCAGGCCCCAAATCTGAACACCACGTTTCTGATACTCTTCAATGAATCTCACAAAATACTTCGCCCACGACTTGAAATACGGCCCGCCCGGCAGCCCCTTAATTGTCCCTTTTCTGGCCATATTATTACTGGTTTTCATCCAAGCGGGCGAACTCCACGGGCTCCCGAAAAAGGAGATATTCCTCCGGCTCATCATCATCGCGTCTTTGATCGTTGGTATCTTGTAGATATCGTCTTCCTCCGCCAGACTAAACTTCGTCAGGTTCAGATCATTCTCAAAGTCGTCATAGGAATAAATCCGCGTCGAGAAGTCGCAACTGGCCATCGGGATTCGGCCAACGGTGTACTCGATTCCCGTCGGACCGAAATACGACGAGAGTAGATTGCTCCGCGCCGCTCTGGACAACTTGTGCATGGTGATGGTAGCGGCGTCCGTGAATGCGCCACCAAACCCGATGATGGACTGGTACGTGTCGTTACCGATACTGTAGAAGTCGGAGTTGTCCGGATGAGAGTCGAACGTCCCTTGTCGCCATTGGAGACGCATACCGGACATGGATGAGGCGAATGCGTCGTAGGTCGGGCGCGTATCCTCGGACGGATACCCTTAAATGAGAGCGGAATTAAATGTGTAGTACTAATATGTTGATACGACGGGGCTTGTAGGTTTTGCGATCAGCAGCCCGTGCATCTGCACAGTCTGATCATAATCTGCACTGTTCCCCATTCCATTGATGAAACACCAACCATGCTTCTATGCAGGAATATAGATCATCATCAGGCTACAGAAGCTACAGTACCAATGGCCATATATTAACGCTTTCAACCCTAAGGAACTGGAATGGACGGTGATATGCTAATGTTCCGACCAATCCAATGGTCACAAAATGATTTTCAGATTTGTCCATTTATGAAAAGGGGGTGTTTTTGTTCCAAGAAATATGAAAATTACTTGCAAAAAGTGCAGATCCTGATGAGACGGCTCGTTACGAGCCGTCTCATCTAGATCTGCACTGTTTGCATAAACCGCTATAGCGGGCTTTCGGGTTCAAAGGGTTAAATAAGCCCCATTTGTTTGGCAGTCATGGCCACATATGATAGTCGTTGGGTAGACGATATATCATTTGTATTCTAAATTAAATAGAGGATCTTCTCAGGGTGATGATTTAATACGGTGTTTAGCATACGAGCTTACAGATTCCATAAAAAAACAATGCTATGCCGATGTTTTATGAACTCAGGCAATACAAATGTGAAGCAGCACAACTGTTTTTATTAATTGCATAAACACATCACCATACATAGAAAGACGAACAGGTCTGTTTTCTTTCACAGTCTCGTTTGCATCTTGTTTACATGATTGTATTATGATTTTAAAGCACCACGTTATTAAACTGCGAAATTCCATTTTGTGTAATTTTATTTTATGCATGGTAGTTTTTCACATGTGAATTGTGTCCCCTTCTCTCTGAATCCCCCGACACCAGTACATGCAGTACTATTACTCCTCAATATTACGTCTGAAAATGCAATCATATCCAACTTTCGCGGCCACCTTACCTGTAGAAAGTCTGCATCAGTAGCGGCGATTTTTATATGGAATTACATAGGAGACTATTACCTTTTCTTACGTAACTTTTAAACTACACAGCCGATTGAAAATGCACAAGTCACATTTTAAACTTCAATTATTGTACTTCATGATGATGTTTCGATCGTGGTTTTAAAATAAATATATTTTGGTCCTTTTTAGCCTTAAACACAGTCGGTAGTTTTTATATGATTTATATAGCAAATTGTGATTTTTCTTCTCGATTTTCGTTGGGAAAATTGCAAAATTTCGTCAACTTTCGACGTCATTTACAGACCAGCACGTGACGTGCTGGTCTGTAAATGACGTCGAAAGTTGACGAAATTGTCAACGCAAATGCGGAAGTTTATTCCGCATTTGCCCTGGAAATTTCGGCAACTTTTGATGTCATATACGAATTATATCATAGTTCTGTAAATAATATTCACGAACATATCTTCTTAGGTGCAAAATCATATGGCCTGCCTCAAATCTCGTCTGATCAATCAGAATGCCGGATTCAGACGCTCGTCAATTACCCTAGGCCGTTGCTATATCAATAAATTTATATTTTGTTAACCCAGACATGCATGTGTCGATTTGTAATAAACGACTATCACAAGATCATCAAATCTAAATCGCGTCGGCGGCCGAAACATTATTAACCCTTTCACACCTAAGTAACTGGAATGGACTGTGATATGCTAATTTACCGACCAATCCAATCGTCAAAAAGTGATTTTCAGATTAGTCCATTTATGAAAATGGGGGTGTTGTTTCTGAAAATTACTTGCAAAAAGTGCAGATCCTGATAACGAGCCGTCTCATCAGGATCTGCACTGTTTGCATAAACCGCTATAGCGGGCTTTCGGGTTCAAAGGGTTAACGCTGACGACATTACTCAAGATCAGGATATTTCCCAAGCCTGCCAGTTCAAAGTTGCGGCCAGTAACTGTGCGAAATTCCCGTACCGTATGCTGGGGAGTTATTGCCCGTAACTAGATTGTTAAACGCATATATGACTGCGACTGGAGAACTTGGGCTTATGGGTTTTGCGACAGTGTATATTCCGATCAGACTGTGCGAATGCCCAGGCTGATCTGAATCTGCACTATTCGCTATTCCGTCAATAAAACACATGCCATTCTTCTAACAAGCAATATATATCGTTATCAGGCTTCACGAGTGTGCTATTTCATCAGGACATACACCGGTCACAAATCACATAAGCCCCGTTTCTCCAGTTACAGCCACATTTGTAAATGTGCCCTTCAACTTGTGCCCAATAATTCCGCATGTACTCTGAACATTTTGTCTTTTTGTTTTTACTTTATTTATGAAAACTATTGTAAAGTTTCGTATTGAAAGAAATTACACAGATTCCGAAGGTACAAAATCACATGGCGTGTCTCAATTAGTATCATGAACAGTGAATGTGCACGCTATCCGAATTACATATGGCCAGGGCCGTAACTACACTGAGGCACAAAAAGGCAGTTGCCTCCTCGTTTTATTTGTTTAGGATTTCATCTTCAAATATTAGCCTAGCGTAATCCATCGCTCCGCTCAGTCCATTGCTTTGCTTCCTCGTTTTTGGCTTCCTGGTTACGGCACTGATGGTCTGTAAAGCCACAAGTGGAAGACTCGCACCTACATCTCAGAAAATGGCCAATTCCAAAAAGGTACCCAACCCGTCCATTTCTATGTATTGTACGCATCATATACGGATAGTTTATAAGTCGGTGGGTATGGTAGCCTTTTACAATGTGCCATTGTCTGGGTTCTACATGTAGGTCCGTGACTTCCATCTCTATGCAAAGTTTGTTATACAGTGGAACCTCATTAAACCAGACACTCTGGGAGGTCCCCAGTACAGTGGAACCTATATAAACCGGACACCATGGGAGGTCCCCAGTACAGTGGAACCTCTCTAAATTTTCTTCGCAAAAACGACAGAAGTTTGGGCGAAAATACAAAGACAATATAAAAGAATACGTACTTTGAAACAGATTGATTCTGGAAGTTCCAGTACTTGTTGTTGTTGTTGTTAGTACCACGTAGCCTCGCATGTCCCTACATACATGTACACGTACGGTGGAATAGTGACATGAATAGTGACATGAATTTTTTTATATGAATTCGTTCCCACGAAATGACAATTCGTTCCCTCAATTTAACAATTCGAATTAATCCATCGAATTAACAATTCGTTCCCACAAATTATCTGGAGCCCTGACATCAGTTCATTCGACAAAAGTCGGCGAGATGTACTTTGTTCTCCGGAGATTCAATGAATCATTTCCAGTTTATAGGCAAAGGTACATGTACTTCACAATTGTCAATAAGGCGTCGAATTCCTCTACTTCGAATTCATGCTACATACGATCTATAGTTCCACATCGTATTAGCTCCGCCTGATATATAGCAAATACAACATCCATGGACGGATTCAGGGGGGGGGCGGACCCGGCGCCCCCGGCGCCCCCCCCCCCCCCCATATAACCCCCTAAAATTCGCCGAATAAATATATTTTACAAGTTACAAGGTACGATTCATGCCAAGTGCCATGTATTCCATGCATTTTTCGGTCGTTTTCTTATTGTTTCAAAATTTAAACGTTTTCAATAAAAAATCATGTCCAAACATACTGTGACAGTGTCGATAATTTTGCTCCAAAATGCGCCAGAACGCAGGAAATGCGATGTAAATTTCCAAAATTGTCCGGGGAGGAATGTCCCCGGATTCCCCTAGCGGTATCCCGAGCTCTGCTCGGTCGACTATTTTGCAATACTTGACTATATTATCGAACGAGCTATGATCAAGTATATAGTATAGTCAAGTATTGCAAAATAGTTAGGCCCCCCCCCCCTAACCCGAAATCCTGGATCCGCGCCTGACATCATGATCTTCCCCATGTTCCATCTCTCTTCTATTGACTTAATCGGTATAAATGTACACCTTCTATAAGTATCATAATGCAAACGCCCATTCGACGTATTGCGTTTACATCCCAATACAATTACATTAGACACACGTGACGTCGCGTGATGTTGTTAATTGGTTAAAGTTCGCAAAGTCGCTGTTCCAGGAATTGCGACAAAATGACGTAAAACAAAATTATTTTTAATTTTAACGCCATATTTCGTTATTTACAGTTTGGAAACTAGCAGAAAATTCAGTGTAAATATAAGTAATAAAACCATGGACTGTTGCGTTTACTGGGGTGAAAACACATTTGATATGTTTAAAGTTTGCAAGGAGTCCTTCGGACTACATGCGCTTTAAACATTCCAAGTTCCATCAAATATTGATTGTATTGCCAAAAGAAATTCAAAATCTAACTTTTTGTTTTCTTAGTTACATCAAGTACAAGCTATCTAGGCAGGTTTCGGAGTCGTTTTTTACTCCTCCCCCACTGCTTCCTCCTCTTTTTCCCCCATGTTAAATTCCCATCGGAATAGGCTATAAAATCAATATTTGATGGAATTTCATAAAACAAAAAAAATTGTGGAGGGTGACTTTTGTGTTATTGGTGAAAAAGTAAGAGAAAAGTATTAGATTTAATGTGTTTAATAGTAAAACGTTCGTCGGCAGAAAAACAGGGAACAGACAGTAGTTCAATCTAGCATCGTTTAGCACATCGTATAACAGTTTATGATAAGTGTATCAGCTGTATGTCCACATAAACTGACTACTGTCTGTCTCACGTTTTGCTGCCGACGAACATTTGGCCATTAAACACATTAAATCTAAAAAAATGTTTAAGTATTTTTTCATCAATAACAAAATAGTCACCCTCCCCAAAAAAAAACATTTCATGATATTCCATCAAATATTGATTTTATTGCGAAAAAACGATTTTCCTATGGGAATTTAACATTTAAAGGTACATGCCCACGCAGCAGGTTACACTGTACTACTACTTTTCATTTTCTGTCATGCCTTATATGAGCCATTTGTCTACCCACTAACGAGTTATTTTTAATTACGGCGCGTGTTAATTGGTGTTAAATCGCATTTTATATGCCGCGACCAGAAAGGGTATTTTCCGACCACATGCTATTTTTACCAATACGCGTCACGTGATACGGTCAATCATATCACATCTTTGACATGCGCAGTGAAGTATCGGAAGTTGAGAAGAAAAATCTATGTTCGAGTCCAAATCTAAATCTCTACGTAACTATTTCCATTTGGTGATCTGGTAGCGAATATTAACCACTCTCTCTCTATGTACTGCCTGTCCCTCAGACATTTCGCCCTTTTTTTGGCCGACACCGTTTCATACAATTTCCGTCCTGGACGTTTCGACATGTTGATATTCTTCTTTACATATTGGGAAGCCTACTGGCGCGCGTAGTATACTGCGCATGCGCACCGCAAGCCGTGATGTGAAAGTCGTCGTCCCAGCACATTATCAAAATAGACTGTTATCGCCGCGCGTCGCTAACAGTAAATTGATAATTAATAAATGATTATATTTGAACTGGTGGAATAGTGACATAATTATACACTTATTTAATTCCTATAAAGAACATTTTGTGCCTACTGCGTGGGCATGTACCTTTAATGTGTTTAATAGTCAAAAGTTCGTCGGCAGAAAAACGTGGAACAGACAGTAGTATCTACACTTTTCACACACGCACTAAGCGTTGCTCTATGTGCCAGCGATTCAGATTAAGGACTTACCTGATGGTGTGCTTGGTGTGGCGACTTCATCACAATACGTCGCATTACAAACACACACGAACGAGTCCTGATCGAAGTAACGTCGGATACACGGTTTGACGTCGCTGACTGTCGGGTATACTCGGACAACTAGCGCTAACAAGCCGACGGTGGCACACCAGTTATATATCTTCACCATCTTGACCGCTTATACAATGTAGGTCATACTCGGTGAACTTTAGTATTGAGTTTATATGTGCATCTAGACCAATATTATCTGTATACATTGACACACAATCATGACCTACATGTACGGGTATGTCGGATAAATATATCAGTAAACAGATTGTAAGATGACATGTCAGCTAAGTTCAAATCATCTTACAATATAATACATATATATGTTCAGGTCGATGCCAGCCTATACAAGTCGACATGTCAACTAAGTTCAAATCATCTTACAATATAATACATATATATGGGCCGCGCTCTGTGAAAACCAGCCTTAATGACAACGTCATGAAAGCTTGAAAATGACGTCGCAAAGTTACGCTTAAATTTCCCAACGTCACGTCGGATTTTGACAGTTGAAGTTGTTGCGTCATTGCAATAAGTTGTCCTATGTATAGCCATTACTAATTGTGGCTCACAAATATTTTAATGTTGGATATGCGTGGCAGAATTTTACATTTGTTTTCATAGTGGTTCAGTTGTCTGTTTTTTCGGTTTCCTTCAAGGAAACACGTAGTGATTTTGTTGATTATTTTTATACAAGTGAGCATACTGCAAATGATTTTATAATATTATATGGACGACTTGTAAATGGCATTTGAAACTAAATAACCATATGACCGGTATTTTTAGATAACACATCACCAAATCAGTATGATGTAATCATAATGCTAATATGTCTTTTAAACTTTATTTATATATAACAATTACAAACAAACGTGAGAACATGTGTAGTCGGCGTAGATGGAGGCGTCTGCATGTTTCATAATTTGGGTTGAAACCGGAATGCTCAAAGAAAACAAACTTATCCTGTCTGGCGACCACCATCAGATATACATGTACATACACATGCAGCAATTGGTTATTTTGCCGTCTCAATGTGTTTATCTGACATTTACATGTACATTTTATACATTTGAAAGCTTCATTTCGTTATATTGAATGTTGAACAACAACTAGAGAAAATATGGATTCCATTCCCTGTTCTATTATTTTTGGCAATTTACTAGCTATACATCAAAGATTATTTGTTTAAAGGTATAAACTATACAGTTAACTAAATTTTGACATTTTTGAATGGGTCAAATTGTAGCCGTAGATAATATATCGGAGGCGAATTTGTGTAGCTAGCTCCGTACGTACTATCCCGTGAGACATAAAGATAATAGCTGCTGTATTCATACGCACGAACTGTCTTGATTCGCATTTTCCAAAATTTAACTGATAAACTGAGCCTAAAACTGTGAAACTATAGAGAATAGTATATGTAGAGTTTTAGATACAAAACAAGACGGACCAAAACGCAATAGGATAAGTTGGCACACGGCACTATTTTCTTCGTCGTACTCGCCGTTTAGGCGCAGCACGGCAATGGCTGCCCCCATAGAAATTTGCGTGACATAAAATGCTATCTCCAAGAACTTTACCACAGGTGGTAGACTGGGACCTAGGACCTGATAAATGGCTCATGTGTAAACCGTTACCCCACCAAACAATTTTCGTACAATAGACACCGGAAACGGGTGGGTGGAGTCAAGTTTTTCAAATGAGCCATTTGTTGGGTCCTAGGTCCGAGTCTTCAACCTGTGGACTTTACATCACGTCGGAAGTATCATTTATCGGCGACGTGTGCCGTTGTAACGATTTGTCATTGTTTCTTATATTATTTATCAATTAAATATAACTGTTTTGAAATATCGCTAAGTATATATTAATAATAATATACATAAATATGTGCATTGTGATGAAACAAAGAGAAGTTTATGTGTGAGTACAATTGTAGCACGAAAACGTCACGACTCGTGCGGTCCACTGTCCGCAAATATTTATAACGACGACGTACAGTGGGATCAGCGTGTAAGTGCACACACGAACGAACACGTCAGGTTGGTTCCAACCTGTCGTGTTCGTTCGTGTGTGCACTTACACGCTGACCCCACTGTAACGTACGTATTATCAAAACAACGTCGATGCGACAAAGTGACGTCAGATATGTATCTTTGTTGGTCTAGAAAGATGGTTTATCAGTTGAATACAACATTGGTTTATAGATCATATTGTTCGAGAGAGATCAAATTTTCTAAGTATCGCGGTTGAAAACTGAATTTCGCATATGTGACCCATAAAGGAGGTTTTCGCTTGGCGCGTCACAGTTTTGATGAGTCACGGTGGTTATCACATGGTGTGTAATACAATTCCCTCGTTATTGATACATGCAAGAGTGTACCAAATACGAAATTGTTAAATGCAATCTGACACACATAAATGAAATTAAATCAGAAACAGATACGCGTATAAAGCAAAGGAGACGCTATGTAACGTGTACTGTAACGTTTATGACTAGATGTACGTTGTTGAACTTTCACACTAGCGTTACATAACATTTTACCCATATAATATCACATATCTACTGTACATACATGTATGTAAAATCTCGGTAAACGATACACTAACACAAAAAGAAAAACATGTATCGGGTCCATACGCGAACTGGGCTGCCGACACCACCAGCTCACATGCTACTCATCATTGCTCGTTTCTGAACATTTATTTTCATAGCAACCCCGAGAACGTACATTTATATTTTGGCATAAAATAAAATGGTAATTAAAATAGTCAATGGTATACATACAATTGGTTTGTTTCGCTAATGATACACGATAATACACTTATATCATATGTCATTACCAGCTGTCAACAACGACGTCAGCTATGTCAAAAGCGTAAATGGAAGCGACGTTTCCGACCTCATTTACTCGATAACGTCAGTTTCGCCATAAGGCACCTTTTCGCACGACGCGGCTCATATAATGTTTGAAGAGGTAAGCCGATGGTCACACTGGTAGTCTACGTTTGAGAGTGTATTTGTGGCATATTGTGGGGCATTTTAATAAAATATACACGTATCCCAAAAAGGGCGGACAATAATAAAGATGAGGGTCTACACTGATACATAAAATAGGTTATACAAATTCTGATAACGTAAGGAGAGCATACACTGATATGTTTGAGGGTGTATTTGTGGCATATTTATATATATTGAACTATATTTGCATGTATTTCCCATATGATTGGTGATTCAATGTGCATAAATCGAACATATGGCCAATTTAACAGATTTATTTGACTACATATGTCAATTATATGATGTGTTTTGTGTCAATACATGTATATGCTTTACACTAATATCTGACACTATCTAGGGTGTATCTGTGGTATATGTATATTTGTATATTTGTATATTTGGGTGCATTCGAGTGTATTTTGGTGTTTCGTGTAAACTTTCCCCAGGACCCCGCTAACTTTGCTGGTTCGACGGTATGGCCGCACCACTTTTCAATACCCTCCTACGCCGCAGCGTCACAATTAGCTGTTACGTAAATGACATCAATTAGATTCTGAACTCAATTCTCCAATAATTACAATGTATCATTCTGACAGTACATGTATATAATCTATCATAGTTGGCGATGGTATACAGTTTGCAGCAAGCACAGTCAATGAGTCTATGAACACGCATTTCTACTGTAGGCTGTTGTGTTGCATTGTAAAACGTCGGCGTTTCAATAACGTCATTTTCTCAATGACGTTACTATTTTTTCCTTGCGTGATTCACATGGTGATACAAAAAGTGAGATAAAACAAAAACTATGAAACATGTTTGCATTTTCTTTTCAGCATATTGTTTTTGAAAGGTGTCATTAAGGCCTGTTTTCACAGAGCTCGGCCCATATATACGTTCAGGTCGATGCCAGCCTATACAAGTTGACATGTCAGCTAAGTTCAAATGATCTTACAATATAATACATATATATATATGTACGTATATGTACATGAGATTATCAGTGCAATCACACACTGTCACCGTGTATTAAAACTCATGCTACACTAGTGTAACAACTATGTAAATGAAACTGATACAGAAAACATATTAAATTTAGATGAAAAGTACAACTTCAAAGTATTAACCTGTGCTTATACAATAAATTGATGATATTTCTTAAATAGACTCCTGTCCAATGAAATTAGCAAACTCGTTTAACCCTTTCAACCCTAAGGAACTGAATTGGCTACGATATGTTCATTTTGCAACCAATCCAATCATCGCAAAATGATTTTCAGACTATTCCATTTATAAAAAGGGGGTATTTGTTGTTCTCAAAAATATGAAAATTACTTTCAAACAGTGCAGATCCTGATGAGACGGCGCGTTACGAGCCGGCTCATCTGGATCTGTACTGTTTGCATAAACCGCTATAGCGGGATTTCGGGTTCAAATGGTTAATGAATATCATATCAGACGAAACCGTCATACCGTCAGTAGTTTATGACAAATGCAGTTTAGAATATCGCAGTATCGCAAATCCACCAATATCAAGGTGCATGATCACGTGGTTGCAATGTCAATGTCACTGATGACTTATATCCAGGGTTGTTAGTGAGTGCGGAGATTAACTTAGCGAAAACGGTGTACATATTTCTCCATTTCCATTTCTGAACAACTGATAACGCATATAGTTCATACATTCCAAGTCAGAATCGGATAAATATATTATACAAACAATCTCTTCAATATGGTACAACTCTCCAGTGAAATGGACTAGATGAGCAAGGACATCTGCGATTAGTGATCATATGATTACACGGTGCATTATCACGTGGTTACAACAACAACAACGTCGCCCACTCCAAAGTAAGTATTATTTTATATTTTCCTTAATATGTAACGGATTTTGATGATATATGGCGCAGCAAACGCGTCTTCATGAGCTGCATTTGGTGGTCCAGGGAGTTCATCAGAGAAATCATCTTACAATATAATACATATATATGTTCGGGTCGATGCCAGTCTATACAAGTCGACATGTCAGCTAAGTTCAAATTATCTTACAATATAATACCTATATATATGTACGTATGTACATGAGATTATCAGTGCAATCATAC
The DNA here is from genome assembly GCA_029237695.1 of Conchocele bisecta. Classification (NCBI taxonomy): domain Eukaryota; kingdom Metazoa; phylum Mollusca; class Bivalvia; order Lucinida; family Thyasiridae; genus Conchocele; species Conchocele bisecta. Next base: position 80,109,028 of record CM055268.1, read on the forward strand.
ACTGACACATTGTATTAAAACTCATAATACACTTGTGTAACAAATATGAAAATGAAACTGATACAGAAAACATATTAAATTCAGATGAAAAGTATAACTTCACAGTATTAACCTGTGCTTATAGAATAAATTGATGATATTTCTTAAATAGACTCCTGTCTAATGAAATTAGAAAACTCGTTTAATGAATATCATAAATTTGTGTAAGTAGTATATGGGGTGAGTGATAGATAGTGAGTGAATGTCAAGTCATATGTGTGACTGAGTGAAATCCCTACTGAGAGAAATAATTATATGCACTCCCCGATTTTCTTTCTTAAGCACACGGCTGTATCATATATTGCGCGAAATCTCGCGGCGTCACGAGATATCATCAAAATAATTATGGTCTATTCGCACGGAGCAACGAATCTCTGTATTCTATGTATACGGTTTAAATTAATTAGGCAACAACAGAATTTCATTAGTCAAAGACACAAGTTATGCATCAATTTAATTTCTGTTCACAAAATATTCATAAAAAACGAATTATTTACTATACCGGCCGACAACTATTATATTTGTGAAGTCTCAAATCTTACAAACCAAGCATAATTTTTGCAAAATATCGCATTCATAAAAATTAATTATTTACTATGCCGGCCGACAACTATTTTATTTGTGAAGTCTCAAATTTTACAAACCGAGCATAATTTTAATGATCTTCTTCTGGTTTGTTACAGAGAGTAATTAAGCATCAGTTTAATTTATATTGGCAATTACTGCAGAATTTACACAAACACATATTTTGCTGACCGCCAAAGAATGTAACTTGTGAAATCTCATAGCATATCGACAGAGCATAATAATTGAATTATCTTATTCAGCTTGCTGAAAACTGTAATTACAAACCGAACATAATTGTTCCAAAATATCGCAATAACAATTAATTATATCCAGACTGATGAGGGAGTACACTGATATAATTCCAGCACACAAATATTTACGCAATTCCCTAACATTTGATTGCTCCATTGCAAGTCTCCGTCCAAAATTTATATCCCAGTAAACTCCATGCCGAACTACTTTCCGTAACCGTCAGGCGCAGTTAAAATAATTCTTAAGAAAACGGAAAATAAACACATTTTCTTGATGAATTTATTTCAAATGCTGGAATTATAAGGAATGAATGGCCTTTTTGTGGAATTTATCGGGGTATAAACATGGAAAAGTCGCGGGAATACTGGACGAAGGCCTGCGGGAATACTGGACGAAGGCCTTCCGGCCTTCGTCCAGTATTCCCGCGACTTTTCCTTCCGGCCTTCGTCCAGTATTCCCGCGACTTTTCCAAGTTTATACCCCGATAAATTCCACAAAAAGGCCATTCATTCCTATAGTAAATATTGCCGGTAGTTTAATCAGGGAATACTAGTGATCAGGGACTACTAGTGCACGTGCTGTAGTATATGCCGCCTGGTCAGGGGCTACACTGATGCACATAGTGTCGGTAGCTTGGTCAACCTAGCTAATATATGCCGCCTGATCAGGGACTACACTGGTACACTACTGATATGCATAGTGTCGGAAGCCTGATCGCCTGTGCTAAATATACAGCATGACCAGGGACTACACCGGTGTACAGAATGTCGATAGTCTGCTCAGGGACTACACTGTTGTAAATATAAGCGATAGTCTGGTTGTCCCCAGTTGATGAGCATGCTGATCAGGCACTACACCGGTCTACAATTTGGTGATATTCTCAGCAGCCTGTGTATATATGCAAGCTGATCAGGGACTATACTGATCTACCGATGGTCGATTCTGATCAACGTGGATTTATAATTGCGTTTATGACATGTTAATCCATTGTTTGCACCAAGGTGTGATACCCGGAAGTTTATTGTCAATTGATGATTATACAGCAAGTGCCTTACGATATTGCCAACCAGTTTAGCCCAATATCACACTGCGCTTCTCGTTTGTCTGATCAGGCCATACGCTGGTGGTCGTTGAGTCAATACAGCATATGTTATGTTTACAATATGCTGAATGCATATTATGCTGTACAATAATTATTATGAGTAGGGTATACACTGGAAACATATGTTCTAAGGTCACTCTTCTTAACTGACGTCACAGTTTCGAACCTACAGTAAGTAATGTGTTTAATATAGTGACATGTGTTGAACGAAACAGGGAATATGAACAATATAATATTGACGAAAACACCCGGCCCTATGGACATATATGTCACTTTCAAATTTTATGTTACAAATGTATGTGTAAATATCCAATATAAAAAAAAAATTAGCACCTAGTTTGAGCAGTATAGATCATGTATATGATTAAGTGTAGGTAAAGCTGAATTGGCCTTAATTTCGCGACGCCACATCTGCTTAATACAGGCATCTTGACGTCCCGGAATTAGGACCACTTCACGTTCAAAGTTGTCAATTACATGCAGTTCAGACAATGATCGACATTCAAGTGTTGTATCATACAATGTTGTATCGTGATTGTGGCCTGTGGGTAACGGATTGCACAGATACAGTTGCCTGAGGTAGGTTATTATCGATATATAGTATTGACAATGACAGACTATTTACCAGATTACTTAATATATGACTCACCAGATAAACGGGAATGTCTGCGCGTAAGACCAGTGAAGCTCCAGGTCGGTAAGTGCACCCGCGCAATCTGATCAGGAGCAACGCTGTGAACAGCGTAGGCCCAGATCAAACTGTACATCTGTGCATTCCGATCAGGATCAACCATGTTCACACCTTGGTCTGGTATCATTGGGCTAATAACCAACACTTTATATTGTGAGAGGAAATGCGACACAGTATAAACACTCACAGTTAATGTATGGATATTGGACGGGATTACTAAAAATTTGTACATAGCGTTGTCTCGCCACGACAAGAAGAGATTAAACGAACGTGTGAACAGTCTAGCCCCAGATCAGAAAGCACACCACAGTCTGATTTCGGATCAGGATCAACAGTGTTCACCACACCAGCGGGATACGTTCATGATGCTGTGATGGCATTATTGAACGTGTTCAAGACGATCTGGAGCAGCAGGACTCAGCATCTCGGTTAGGCCCTGCTTGTCGTGGCGTGACATACTACGCATCGACAGTATGCAACAACTGTTCATACATTGGGAAAATATGCTGATTATGACAGGCTAGAGAGTAAGAAAACATGTTCACGTTCGTGTTATATTAAATGATAAGACAACATTATGTTTGCAATTATTAAAATATTCTTTGTTAATTTTTCCCACCATGTCAGTATTCAATTGTTGTTGCAGACGCGCGAAAACGCGTCAGCTAATGAAAACCCGACTTTCTAAATTATCCGACCAATGATAACTACGCTTCCAGCGGGAAGGAATTTCTGTCAACTAATCAAAACTAGACATTGAGAAACATTCGTCCAATGAAAACCAAACATTGAGTCTAAACCCTGGTTTAAGCTATCAGACACCCTAGTTTAAGCCAAGTGCACAATAATTGCCCAAAAAACAGGATTTAAAAAAAATACCGTTTGGGATCACAATTGGCAGTTTTTTTCTTAAACTGTGGTTTAGGTCCAAACTAGGGTTCAGGCTTTTTATTGGATTACGATCTCAAACGGCAGTTTCTGGCCAAATGCACAATAATTTCTCAAACTGTGGTTTGAGAGCCTAAACCATGGTTTAGACTCTCAAACTGGGGTTTAGTGAATTATTGTGCATTTGGCGAGCCTAAACTGGGGTTTGATGAACCTCTCCTAGGGCCGGACAAACTGGGGACCTCCCAGAGACGGACACACTGGGGACCTCTCATGGCCGGACAACCTGTGGACCTCCCCGGGCCGGACACACTGGGGACCTCCCAGGGCCGGACACACTGGGGACCTCCCAGGGCCGGATACACTGGGGACCTCCCAGGGCCGGATACACTGGAGACCTCCCAGGGCCACACACTGGGGACCTCCCAGGGTCGGACACCCTGGGGACCTCACAGGGACGGACACACTGCGGACCCCGCAGGGCCGGACACACTGGGGACCTCCCGGGGCTGGACACACTGAGGACCTCCAAGGACCTGACACCCTGGGGGCCTCCCAGGGCCGGACACACTGGGAACCTCACATGGCCGGACACACTGGGGACCGACCTCCCAGGACCGGGCACACTGGGGACCACACAGGGCCGAACACACTGGGGACCTCCCAGGGCCTCACACACTGAATACCTCCCAGGGCCGGACACACTGGGGACCTCCCAGGGCCTCACACACTGGGGACCCCCCAGGACTGGACACACTGGGGACCTCCCAGGGCCGGACACCCTGGGGACCTCCAGCCTGGGGACCTCACAGGGCCGGACACACTGGGGACCTCACAGTGCCTGACACACTGGAGACCTCCCAGGGCTGGACACACTGGGGACAGGGCCGGACACACTGGGGACCTCCCAGGGCTGGACACAATGGGGACCTACCAGGGCCGGACACACTGGGGACCTCCCAGGGCCGGACACACTGGAACCTCACTGGGATTGACACACTGAGGACCTCACAGGGCCGGACCCACTGGGGACCTCCCAGGGCCGGACACACTGGGGTCCTCCCAGGGCCGGACACACCGGGGACCTCCCAGGGCCTGACACACTGCGGACCTCACAGGACCTGACACACTGGGGACCTCCCAGGGCCGGACACACTGGGGACCTCCAAGGACCGGACACCCTTGGGACCTCCGAGGGCCGGACACCCTGGGGACCTCACAGGGCCGGATACACTGGGGACCTCCCAGGGCCGGACACACTGGGGACCTCACAGGGTCTCACACACTGGAGACCTCACAGGGCCGGACACACTGGGGACCTCCCAGGGCCGGACAAACTGGGGACCTCCCAGGGCCGGACACCCTGGGGGACCTCCCAGGGCCGGACACACTGGCGACCTCCCAGGGCCGGACACCCTGGGAGACCTCCCAGGGCCGGACACACTGGGGACCGGGGTCCCACCTGGGCCGGACAACTGGGGACCTCCCAGGGCCGACACCCTGGGGGACCTCCCAGGCCGACACACTGTGGGGACCTCCCATGGCCGGACAAACGGGGACCTCCCAGGGCCCACACCCTGGGGACCTCCAGGGCCGGACAAACTGGGGACCTCCCAGGGCCGGACACCCTGGGGGACCTCTCAGGGCCGGACACACTGTGGACCTCCCAGGGCCGGACACCCTGGGGGACCTCCAAGGGCCGGACACACTGGGGACCTCCCAGGGCCGGACGCCATGGAGAGCTCACAGGGCCTGACACACTGGGGACCTTTTCTTGTATAATATTTATATGAATTCTAAATATATGTTTTTCAATGAAGTTATATTTTGTCACAGTTATTGGCCCGGAAGTCGCCTGACTCTGTGTGATATGTGGCTGCGACTGGAGAAACGGGGCTTATGGGATTTGTCAGCTGATTTTGATCTACATTTCTTGTTAGAAGCATGACGGTTTGAAGTTTCATTGGTGGAATGGCGAATAGTGCAGATCTTGATCACACTGCGCGGATGCACAGGCTGATCTGGATGTAATGGGTCGCCAAACCCATACGCCTCATGTCTCCAGTAACAGCCACATATGGGACTCGCCTTCGGACATCGGTGTTATTTCATGAAATACGTTAATGCGTTTGCGCTGGTATACAAATACCATGTCTACAACATATGACGTAAACTATTTAAAAATAGCACGTGTTTACCATAATATTTACAATAATAACGGGCCAGCTCAAAGCGGTACACCTATACCATGTCAATTGTTGGTACTTGTAATAAAGAAAAAGAAAATACAAAAACAATATTAAAAAAATATGTATATATATATATATAATGGCCAAAGTGAGGATCGAACGCATGCAGTGCAAAATTAAAATCAAGTGCGACCGTTGATCGCCAGTTTACCCACTGCTCCAGTATGAAAAACTGTTTTGTCAATCGCTATATATCGATCATGACTATAGCGACGCGCCATAATAAACAGGGAAATATCTACAGGAATTCCATGTTTATTTATACAACAATGTTTATATAAACAAAGCATGTAAACAACGCCATGTCAGGCTGGTATACTTATAATGGACAATAAAAATATTACCGTCCTCAAAATACATAATTCACGTAATTCCGTAAAGTACTCATTTGAGACAAGCCAGGGGCCGTTTCACTAACCATCGTACGACTAAAATGTTCGTATGTGCAGATTTAGGATCGTCTCTAAATTTCAATTATTGGATTTACTTGTATTGAGCATAGGCTGCCAATCGCCAAATGCAGCCTATCTCAATAAATGTAAATCCAATAATTGTTTAAAAAAACACATTGTTAATGTGAAATTTACAGACTATCATACATATGCACTTACGAACATTTTAGTCGTACGAAGTTTAGTGAAACGGCCCCTATGTGGTTTTGTACCCAAGAAGATGTGCGATTTGTCACGAAAACTATTTATAGAAACAGTGATATTTTCTGCAAAGTTGACTAAATTTTCATAGCAAATGCGGAATTCCACTGCGATTTGCGCTGAATATTTTGTCAACTTTCGATGTCACTTATTAAATATCATAAATGTTGTGAACCGCTTCTTATGTACAAACTCACATGACTTGACTGATTTTATTGTGAAACAATAACCAGCCTTCCTACACGGGCTGGAATGGAAACTGAGCAGATGGCGAATGTGCCGTTTTTGATGCGGATACACTTTCTGTTAAATCGAAATACAATAGAGTATACAGTATAGGTAGGTGTTCGTACAACAATATCGGCTGGTTTTAAGTTGAACAAACAGTATGTTGTATCGTAATTCACTTTGCTCCGTTAACCCATTCAACACTACAGTCATCTATAGCGGTGTTTGAAAACAGTGTATATTCAGTGAAGCCGGCTCGTTACGATCTGCAATGATTGCAATTAATGTTCCTATTGTGGAGAACAAAACACCCCTTTTCATAAATGTACAAGTCTGAAAACTATTACGTGATGATATAGATTGGTCAGAAAATTAACATATAAAAATCAATTCCAGTTGGTTATTTGTTAAGGCGTCATAGTCGTAGAACCTGGAGGAAACATCCATTTCCTCACCTTCATCTCGACTCGACTCAATGACTTGTAAGCAGTTGTATACGCAACCCAGTTGATTCCTTTACCATATTCCGCACTACCATAGACGCCGTTCAGGTTAGATTTGTGGCATGCATTATACCACCAGGCTCCTGTATAAGTTTTAGCGCAGCTATAAGCCACACCAGCATTATCATTGTCTCTATCCTTCGTAGAAAACGAGCAACCATTTTGTGGAGTCAGATTATCTCCGCCGTCGCCATGGTAGCCATCCACCGTCAGTTTATACTTCGCGGCGGCGTCTCCAACCTCAAATTTATTGTATGCGGCATACTTCTGTTCTTGTCCACCGGGGCCAGTCATGTCAACTCGCAGTTCGTACCACCCCTGTGACGTGATAGCGTGAATTTGTTCGTTACCGAGCCAAAAGTTAGATGCCAGATCTCCAAACCCTATTTGGTATTCCACCCATGTCTTATAGAAGTCGGAAGCGGAAACCCGCTTCTGGATGACCGTCCACCCTCCGCCGTAAGTTTCCATATCGCATCGAACCCGGAACCCGTGCGTACCCCTCGGGTATATCTTATATATACCATTCTCATTGTGTCCCAATCGCTTAATGTCATAGCAGTCGCGTGGTTGAGCATGAAGATCAAGCGTCCCTAAGAATGCTTCAAATCGTGACTCATATTCATCCAGAAGTTTGTTAGAAATGTTTGTAAACAGCTGTTTTACGTGCTCGGCCTGCAGTTCTGTGGACACCTGAATGTTACCGTCTGGTGCAGGCGGGCAACCCTTGTTGATACTGATGACGGGATTACAGTAAAACCCCTCTGTATCGGCTGCTGTAACGTACACACATGCACAAACCACGAGCAGTAACTGAATATATCCCATGTTTAGCTTTCTCACCACAGATGCCCTGTTGTGACGCGGCAAAATAGATCGACTGCCAAGACGCTGTCCGCTTTTTGAATGTGTCGTAATATCGTGAATATTTATATAGCACGGCGTTCAGTGTTCTTTGTCTCCTCCACCAATCAAATCGAAATACCATTTTGAATTGTAATAACCTAAATCAATAAAGGTATGCATTGATAGTATTGAATAAACACCATTCAATTGCTTTGGCAGTGAACGATCTGTATTGCGTTGTATACTGAACGCCAAATAATACATTTCTCTATTCGACAATGAAAAATCAACATTGGCCAATTCAGTGTCATTCACAGAGAAAGGGATGGGGCCGATGCTGCTAGTGGACATGAACAACGAAAACATCAGATTGTTTTTAATGGGGGCTTTCACAAATCTTAAAATGTTAAAATTGCATGTACAGTTTCCACCTAAAAACATTATGTATATACACGAGTTCGAGAACGTCTCAAATCATACTTAAAGCTACAAACTTCCGGGGAAATATTGTATTTCAAAGGTATTTATTAAATTGTGTAACTATTAAGAATAGCATTGTTCATGACAGTATGTTTTCGCATGAATATAAGGTAGCGTACCCAGACAGTTTTTGTTCGAGCGCTAGCGAAGAATTATACAACCAACAAATTTCAGGTCTTACAGCCTTTATGCAAATGAGCTTATGTCGGTTGCAGCACATATTTTGCGGGTTGAATTTTTAAAAAAACACGGGTCTTACGCCATAAAAACAGTTCTAACAAGTTAGCTTGATCGCTTTTTCAGTGATAAATTTATGTTATTGCAGTTAAAAGTCCTTATTAAAACAATAAAATATTGATAGGCGGCCATCTTGAAAAATGGCCACCATTTGTTCACCCAGCCTTGTCGGCGCAGACAACCAGAATTTATTAACAATAGGCTACTAAATCCGAAAATCATACTCACCAACAATCCCACAGGGGGGATGGGGGAGGGGGTTGTTGCTGGCTCAAAGTCAAAACTAGTACAGTGGGTGCATTTCACAGAACATAATAGTACATAATAGTACGAGCGCCGGGTCTCAAAAGGGGGATACAACATTTGAAGCCGTTGCACATTTTCGGTGGCAACCTATAGCTGGAATTTATTAAAGAATATTATGTTAGCTTGTTTAATCTGCCTGTCGTCACGTATTATCGGAATGACTAGATATATGGCGCATAACTGGGTCACGTGACCGACAACACACATTATCAGAAATACCAGGCTTATGGAACGCCATAGCTGTCTTAAGATCACTTCTTACATAGCATTATGTCTTTGCGATATAATAATAGGTGCATTTTACATAATAAAGGGTGGTAACATTATAACATTGGGTCGTGGCAGTATACTACTATGTGCATCGAGTATAATAAAGGGTGGTAAACATATAGCATGATGTCGATACAGTATAATACTATGTTCATCGAGTATAATAAAGGGTGGTAAACATATAGCATGATGTCGATACGGTATAACACTATGTGCATCGAGTATAATAAAGGGTGGTAAACATATGCATGATGTCGATACGTATACTTACTATGTCATCGCGTATAATAAAGGTGGTAAACAATATTGCATGATGTCGATTACGGTATACTACTACTGTTCATCGAGTATAATAAAGGGTGGTAAACATATAGCATGATGTCAGACGTATAATACTATGTTCATCGAGTATAATAAAGGGTGGTAAACATAGCATGATGTCGATACGGTATAATACTATGTCATCGAGTATAATAAAGGGTGGTAAACATATAGCATCATGTCGATACAGTATATACTATGTCATCGAGTATAATAAAGTGTGGTAAACATATAGCATGATGTCGATCAGTATTATATATGGTCATAGAGATATTATAAAGGGTGTACATAATGGCATGATGTCGATAGGTATAATACTATGTCATTCGGTATAATAGTGGGTATATAGCATGTGTCGTACGTTATATATTCATCGAGTATAATAAAGGGTGTAAACATATAGCATGATGTCTATACAGATAAAATACTATGTCATCGAGTATATAAGGGTGTTAAACAAATACAGCATCATGTAGATACAGTATAATACTATGTTCATCGAGTATACTAAAGGGTGGTAAACATATAGCATGATGTCGATACAGTATAATACTATGTTCATCGAGTATAATAAAGGGTGGTAAACATATAGCATGATGTCGATACGGTATAATACTATGTTCATCGAGTATAATAAAGGGTGGTAAACATATAGCATGATGTCGATACGGTATAATACTATGTTCATCGAGTATAATAAAGGGTGGTAAACATATAGCATGATGTCGATACAGTATAATACTATGTTCATCGAGTATAATAAAGGGTGGTAAACATATAGCATGATGTCGATACGGTATAATACTATGTTCATCGAGTATAATAAAGGGTGGTAAACATATAGCATCATGTCGATACAGTATAATACTATGTTCACTGAGTATAATATAGGGTGGTAACACTATAACATTTTGTCGATACAGTATAATACTATGTGCACTGATTATGATATGGGATGGTAACTGTATAACATTCAGTCCGTTACGATTTAGTTTCAGTTTCAGTTTGGGGGGACTACCTGTAACGTTTTAGAAATAAATGTAAACTGTTAATTTGTGACTGTGATTGGAGAAATGTCGCTTATGGTATCTGCGACCCGTGTAGATCCAGATCAGCCTGCGCATTCGCGCAGTCTGATGATGGTCTGCACTGGTCGCCATTCAGTCAGCAAGGCCGTAACCAGAGGTAACTACCAGACGAGGCGAACCAATTCCCGAAATCGGGGTCAGGGAGCATTCTCTCCGCCACCACCCCAGGGATTTGTTTAATTCTTGGCATAAAACAAATGATCGGCAAAATGCCCGCCTCGTCTGCCTCATCATGGTTATGGTACTGGTCAGGCAAACATCAGTCCTGCTTCTAATAGTGTATGTTCTTATCATTCCTCAAGACTGAGCTGTACGACCCAGGGCGAGACTGGCCATATATCCCATACATTTGCGCAGTCTGATCAGATCAGAGTCTGCACTGGTCACCATTCAGTCAGTGAAACATCAGTCCTATTTCTAACAAAGTATGTTCTTATCATTCCTCAATACTGACCTGGAAGAACAGAGCAAGACTGGCCATATATCCCATAAGCCCCATTTCTCCACACATAAAACATAAATGTGTTTTAATCTTGGGTTTCACTGTAACTTATCTTAGATTGTAAATTGTCTGAGACACTACGGCAACCTAACAGGCGTCTCATTTACAGATTTCATCATATTCTTAAAACTCAATTACATTTGTTTCAAAATAACATGCATGTTATTCTCTTAATTTTTTTATTTGAAAAGGTTTTGTGAATTTTAAAATGGGGCTAAAATAGATTTTATAAACGAGTTACAAACTTTATTTGTGTCCTTCGATAAATCATTTCCAAGTTATAATCGCCATGGTTTGGTGTAAATGTCCTATACATTTTTCTCCTCATCCTCACCTCTTGTGGCTCATGTTAAATTTCGTAGGTTGACTTGATTTGGTTTATTGGTATTTAACGGCATATCAACAGCTAATTTCATTTAATGCCGGGCCAACATGTTCGATGGGGGGGGGGGGGGGGTGGTGAAAGGATCCCAAAACAAGTACGGAATATTTCGAAATAACTTTTTATTAATCCCTGAAATTCGAACAGTGGCAAACTGTAGGACTAGTTCGATGTACAAGACTAAAGTTTATGGACGGACAGTTTGTTTGTTTATTAGTGTGTAACGGCCTCTCAACAGCTACGGTCATGTAAGGCTGTGCAAACGGGTTCGTTCCCATTTTAACCTGCTGCATTGGCGGGGGGGGGGGGGTCCCAAAATCAGAACGGAATATTTACATCGAGAGCAAATATATTCAGCCCTGATATTAGAATATCCTGACCTGGTGCCAGGTCCATACCACACCAAGTCACTTGGCCCCTTCCCCTAAAATAGGATTACGAATATCGTAATACTCACATGCACATGAAGTTTCAAGCCAATCGGACATGAAGTAACAAAGTCATAGCAGAATGGAAACTGTGACGGATGGACAGACGGACGATTTTTGCGTCCCTATATTCCATTTTCGCTACTCGATGGGATACAACTTTAACAGACACAATGACGTCAATGTAACCACTACTACAAGCACTCTGCAAGCAGGCTTGAACATTAACGGCGTGTTTGACATACTGGGCCTGAATTCAAGATTATAAACTTTTCTGAGCACATAAGCCTTAATGCATGACGAATCAAAACGCCAAAACGCCGTCTACATGTTATATAATCTTACTGTTGGACACACCTGAAATAAAATTCAGTCAACCAATCAACATGCTTTCTCATGTTTATTTCATGTTTATTCCGAGTTTATTTTGACTTGCTCAGAAAGTTTTATAATCATGATTGAAATAATAATTGACTAATAACAATGAAAATGGCATACATCAGTTTTATAGTTCATGTATTCATTCATACTGTGGACAAATTACACAATTATTTGACATTCCATCTAAATGATATAAAATGATTCGACTGTACACGTACATGCATCACTTAACCGAATACATTTGCAATTCTAAGCTTATTATAATATAGGTTTGTTGTAGAAACTACTTTTCCATAAACTGAAACCTTAATGCACTGAATCGAACCAGATCAAAATGTAGATTCACTTACTAGTAAATCCACGTTCTCTTCTGTTTTAACCCTGCTAAAATGTAAACTCATGTGGCAACATGCACCACCATGTTTACATCAGTCACATGAGCAACATACTAAATAATTTGTTGAATTACAAATATTCATGAAAATGATGTAAACAAGCCTGTAAAATGTTTGTATTTATCACTGAAGAAACGGGGGCTTATTGTATTTGTGGCCAGTACCTCATGATCTACTAGCACACTCCTGCATCTTGTTTAGGATTTATACTGTTTATTTGGAGAATGGTGGGTGTTTTGCTGACTAAATGGCGAATAGCGCATACCTTGATCAGACAAATGTGCATGCTGGTATGTGACGACACTGAACACAAATGTCCAAAGCTCCATTTCTCCAAGCATATTCGTTTTGAACTGTTAACGGCACTCAATAGATATGCAGTGACATTTTTCGCTATACTGAGTGAAATTTATTTGCAGTACATCAAGAGACAAACTACATACTGATTAGCTGCAGTGACTTCAAAATGTCATATACATAGAGAAACAAAACAGAATTTGGGAGCATTCTAAATTCAGCACTAACAATGGGGTTACACTTGGTACATCTTTTAATCAGTCACAATAATATGTCATGACAGGAACAGCATGTATAAGGAATATATATGCACCTGGAATTTTAAATTCATCAGACAAAACTCAATCAAATTTGTATCTGGATATTTTGACCGTTTCATTCCGTTGGTAATTTGTATAACATTATTTTGAAATTGTATGTCCCGCTAAGGCTCGCATGAAATTAAATTACTGAATATCATTCCAACCTGCCCCTTAAAAACTAATGTCAGATTAATCTTTTATAATTTATATATGTGAGGAAAATTCATTAATTGTCGTTTTTAACAACACTTAAAAACAAGAAAATGTGGTCTGTCGGCACACGAATGCCCCCGGTGGCAGATTGGCAGAAACTGTGGCAAAGTTAATTTACCAAAGGTGATAAGTATTCATAAACACAGGTGTGAAGGTCATATTCAGGGCAGCATAGATGTGTGACATTTGTGCACAGGTCTTGTGTAAACTCCGGTAAAATAAATAATGTGTGAACAAGTTCAAAGTTGTGAAGGTCAGGGTCATATTTGTCCACAAGTGTGATGTAATGAAATATTATAGTGATCCATCAAGGGATACAGAAGTTATGACATAATTGAGAAACTCCTGCAAACTTGTTAATGTGTGAAAAAGTTCAAAGTTGTGAGGGTCAACAGGTCAAGGTCACATTAAGGGCAGCATGGATGTGTGGCATTTGTCTACAAGTATGATGTGTTGAAATATATAAGTAATTCTTCAAGGAATATAGAACTTATGATGAAACTACACTTCATTCACTGTTGTCACTTGTTGCTGTTCAGAATGGTTGTGGCATTGCTAACTCATGGATGGCAAAATCACTTTTTTGTAACCAGAATATCTATGCAGCTAAAATAACTTCATAGGCACTGTGTATACTGTGTATGATCAGTTTCGTCAATACACAGTAGGGAATTCATCTATGGTGCTAGGCTCAATAACTTCAACTTTAACAATTTGACACGGGCGATGTAAATGACTGGCAATAGGTTTTGTGGATCCCAGTCTTATTTAGTTCATTGTCTATTTCTGCTATGACGATGTCTTGCTTCAGTTGTTGATTGTGGTACAGGTGGGAAAGTTCTTCGGCTGGAACGAATTGGTTCTAAACTTCCAATAACCAGAGTTACCTGTAAGAATAACAGAGTATTTGATATTGAAGACAAATACCATCAGAATGCAGTCACAAGTGTTTCCAAAATGTTTCAGAACTGTTTTCCTAGGCATTTTTAATGGGCCGGAGCCCTTTAGTTTTGTGAAAAAAATGTATGATATGCGACAAAGTTGTGGAGAATGTGAACAGACCATGGACAGGCCTCTCTTTATGATTCCACATGGGTATATAATGTAATAGTTATAGTTCATATATTGAATTTGTAATAAATTAATTTCGAGCGAGCGCTAGCAAGCAAGAAAGTAGTTTATTAAAAATTAAATATGTGAACTATAACTTTTTTATTGTTTACCCAGCCCACTGCGAAGCGAAGCCCCTAAACATGGTTTTTAATCACTATATACTAGTATGTGATCGGCGGTGCAACACAAAGTGAGCGTGTGTGTGGGCAGTAATATGCTTTGAGTATTGTGAACTGATGACAACAAGGCATAAAATCAGTTCTAAATATAGCGCTGAAATTTAATGATTAATTTAATACATTTTGGCGAAAGAATCGCAATATGCGATTAATTGAGAAGAAATGCCATTCTTTCATTGGTCGAGAAACTAGGGTAAACAATAAATACATATAATGGTTATTTATCATATGAGCACAAACAAAACAAGAAAATGTGGTCTGTCGGCATGAATGCCCCCGATGTCAGATTGGATAAATCTGGCAAACTTCTTAACCGAAATAGAAATGTGTTTAAGCAGGGTTGTGAAGGTCAAAAGGTCAAGGTCAGATTCAGGCCAGCATGGAGTGTTGATGTTTGTTTGTTTATTAACATTTAACGTCCTATCAACAGGGAAGGTTATGTAAGGCCGGGCAAACGGGTTAAATCCCGTTTTAACCTGCTGCATTGGGGGGTGAAATCCCAAAATCAAAACGGAATATTTACATTGGGAAAAAACACATTCAGCACAAGTATGATGTAATGAAATATTAAAATAATCCTATAAGAGTTACATGTCTAACAGCATTGAGAAACTCTGGCAAAAAATAAACTACATTACCATTACCAAAACTACATACCAAATTTCAGGTCTGTAGTTATTACGGTTTCAAAAATTTTACAAGTTACATGTACAAGGCAAAATTCTAATTCGAAAATGGGGAGATAATGCATCATAATGAAGCGATATATCAAGTTTCAAGTATGTAGCTACATGTAGTACAGTTTCAAGGTACATGCCCGTTCAGTAGGCACAAAATGTTCTTTATATCAGAGAAATCATCTGATACATTTTCTGGAAAATATACATTGATTCATAACTATCTCACGAATTGATTGGCAATATTATACATTTTATATCAGATGTAATTTTTCACACTGATATCAAGGGCGATAACCGTGTGTCATTACAATGTTAACGGACATTACTATTCATTCTCTGTATTTATTTGTTGATGTACAATGATCATACTTTATAATATGTGGAAAAGATGATTTTTTCAGGCGACGCATTTAATTAGTATATTAAATAATTAAAAAATAGCATGCCTCATTTGTATATGAAAATAGCCTGATACCACCGCGAGTCACTATCAATAAAATAAATATTACTACCGGTAAATGATTATATCTCTATAGTGGGCACTCGAAATTTTAGAACTGGTAGAATAGTGACACACTTATTTAATTCCTATAAAGAATATTGTGTGCCTACTGAGTGGGCATGTACCTTTAAAACATTCACGAGTTACAATGCAAAATTGAGAAATTCTAAGTAAAAACGTGGGAGATAATCCATGACCCGGGGGTCGAAGCAAAAATTGAAATAAGTTTTGCACATCTACTCATCATAAGGAAGCTACATACCAAGTTTCAGGTTTGTAGCTATTACGATTTAAAAGTTTTACGAGTTACTATTCAAACTTGCCAAATTCTAAGTCAGAAAGGGGGAGATAATGCATGACCCGGGGGTCGAATAAAAAATAAAAGTAAACGTTTGCACATCTACTCATCATAAGGAAGCTACATACCAAGTTGCAGGTCTGTAGCTAGTACGGTTTAAAAGTGTTATGGGTTACAATGCAAAATTGGGAAATTTTAAGTAAAAAAAGTGGGTGATAATCCATGACCTGGGGGTCGAATCAAAAATCGACTCATCATAAGGAAGCTACATACTAAGTTTAAAGTTTGTAGCTAGTATGGTTTAAACGTTTTACGAGCTACAAGGTAGGTGACGGACGGATGGAAGGAAGGAACGGACAAGGGTAACACTAAATTCCATACATTATGTTTCCCGGAATTATGTTTCCTGGCCTAAATTCACACAACAGATATTTTATTTTCCAGCATAGTAACAAAATCATACCTTCTCAGTATTTTCTGTAACTTTTATTGTCTATTTGTATCTCCACAACTGGTAAATGCTCGCAAACCAGGTGTCCCAGTATAGGCGGTCAATGCGTCGGTGGGGTGAAAATCTGCAGGTGACAGGAAAAATACAAAAATGATGTAAAATATGCAGGATACATGATACATGATACATGTATTTATCAACATTAGTTCATGCTAGAGGAAATTAATTTGCAGAGTTTTAGTAGGGACCATACCCATCCCTGAAATAAATTGCCAAATTGTTATTTTATTTGTAAATGTATCTATTTTCAAAATATTTTTTAAAAGCAATCTGACACTATACAGTCGGTACGAAAATGGAAATTCCCCCCCCCCCCCCCGCAAAATTTGGATGAGCAGATAGATCTCCTAACTAAATTTCCATGGCCTTACATACACGATATACATGTCACTTTTGTGTAAACTTGCCACCTTATAAGGTTATATATATAAACATTGCAAAACTATGCTGGCATATACTTGTTGTTGAGAACTATGTCGACATGTTCAGATAAAATATCGACATGTTGTGTTAACTGATCACGTTCAAAAAAAGTCGCCATGTTGAGATAAATATCACGTTAAGTCGGCTTGTTGAGATAAAATATCATATTATGTCGACAGTGTGTGTTAACTTACCACGGTATGTTGACTAATTGTAATAACTCACATTATGTTGACTTGCTGTGGCAAGTTATCAGGTTACGTTGACATGTCATGATACTTAAGTCAACATGTTGCGATAAATTATGTCGACATCTTGATGGCAAATATATGCCACCATACAAAACACAATTTTCCACTATTATTATTACTTAGCAAAATTTAAGAACGAGACTTATTTTTGTTTCACGAAATTTAGTCAAATAATAATTGTATTACGAAAAAAAAATGCTGCATGTTAAATCCTCATAGATACATCACAGTTTCATATAAGTGAAGATGTTTACAGGAGATTAAAGGTACATGTACATGCCCACCCAGTAGGCACAAACTGTTCTTTATATCAGACATAATCCGAGACATTGTCTGGCAAAATAAACATTATTTCACCATTACCCCACGTATTGATTGGCATTATTATACATTTTATATCAGATGTCAATTTCCACACTGATATCAGTGGCGATAACCGCATTTCCTTAAAATGTTAACGGACATTACTATTTATTATCTTAATTTATTTTTTGATGTGCAATGATCATACTTTATAATCTGTCGAAAGTATTATATTTTCAGGTGGCGCATTTAACTAGAATAAATAATTAAAAAATATCATGCCACATTTGCATATGAAAATAGCCTGATACCACCGCGAGTAACTATCAGCAAAATATATATTACTAAATGATTATATCTGTATAGCGGGCACTCGTATTTTTTTAGAACTGGTGGAATAGTGACACACTTATAGTACACACTTATTTAATTCCTATGAAAAAAATTTTGAGGCTACTGAGTGGGCATGTACCTTTAAACATTCACGAGGATAATAGTTTGTATATCATTTCCATGTTAAATTCCCGTAGAGAAATAGTATTTTTGTATTAAATACCATTACTTAGCCAAGCAAGCTAATTATCTTGAAATAATGCATACTAGTAGGTGAGTGGGTCATTACGCCAATCAAACGAGTGAGCTTAGCGAACCATGTTTGATTATCTGTAGAACCCACGCATGTGTATTAATTCAAGATAATCAGCTCACCTGGTAAGAGAACTAATTTGCTAATTCTGCAAATATCCGTCAATGTACACTATCAGCCTTTCCATACCGAGAACAAAATATCCCGATGCAGTGTCAGGCACCCTTATTGCAATCAGATTACCGAATATTGTCTTAGTGATGGAAAGTGATGGACCAGGCGTGAAATCCCAGTATTGTAGCTTAAACCTTAATTTGTGACTGGAACTTGAGAAATAGGGCTTACGGGTTTTACGATGAGTGTAGATCCAGATCAGCCTGTACATCCGCAGTCTAATCAGGATCCGCACTGCTCGCCAGTCTCTCAGTGAAAGACCCGATATGCTTCTACTATCAACATAGATCCTTATCAGGCCACAGGAGCGTGCAATTTGATCAGGAGCTACACTGGTCACAACTCCCATGAGCCCCCGTTGTCCACCCTACCGGCCATGGCATAGGTTTAGCTGTTGGTAGGCCGTTAAACACCAATAAATCAATCAATTAATGAACTGCAGAAACGTAACACAACTGACTGCTCATTTATCATCCATCGCTACGGTCCGTGCATTCATTTAACATGTTTAAAGCGTTGTAACGATTCCGCTGGCCAAATTATAAAACAATTTGCCGGCTTCGTCTCTTGTTGGAAATAAGAACATGTTATGTGTATGTTCAATTAAATTCCGCATAGCAGCAGTTTCGAACAAATAATTAGTGGCAGTAAGACCTTAAATGTATTACCTTTCTACTTGTGTATCGGTCAGGTGTCTCGTTGGGAATATCTGGGTAAAGGACACCATGCTATATGTCTACCACCCTTTATTATACTCGATGAACATAGTATTATACTGCCACGACCCAATGTTATACTGTTACCACCCTTTATTATACTCGGTACACACACTATTATACTGCATCGACATCATGCTATATGTTTACCACATTTTATTATACTCGATGACACCCTTTATTATACTCGATGAACATAGTATTATACTGTATCGACATCATGCTATATGTTTACCACCCTTTATTATACTCGATGAACATAGTATTATACTGTATCGACATCATGCTATATGTTTACACCCTTTTTTATTATACTCGATGAACATAGTATTTATACTGTATCGACATCATGCTATATGTTTACCACCCTTTATTATACTTGATGAACATAGAATTATACTGTATCGACATCATGCTATATGTTTACCACCCTTTATTATACTTGATGAACATAGTATTATACTGTATCGACATCATGCTATATGTTTACCACCCTTTATTATACTTGATGAATATAGTATTATACTGTATCGACATCATGCTATATGTTTACCACCCTTTATTATACTTGATGAATATAGTATTATACTGTATCGACATCATGCTATATGTTTACCACCCTTTATTATACTCGATGAACATAGTATTATACTGTATCGACATCATGCTATATGTTTACCACCCTTTAGTATACTCGATGAACATAGTATTATACTGTATCGACATCATGCTATATGTTTACCACCCTTTATTATACTCGATGAACATAGTATTATACCGTATCGACATCATGCTATATGTTTACCACCCTTTATTATACTCGGTGAACATAGTATTATACCGTATCGACATCATGCTATATGTTTACCACCCTTTATTATACTCGATGAACATAGTATTATACCGTATCGACATCATGCTATATGTTTACCACCCTTTATTATACTCGATGAACATAGTATTATACCGTATCGACATCATGCTATATGTTTACCACCCTTTATTATACTCGATGAACATAGTATTATACCGTATCGACATCATGCTATATGTTTACCACCCTTTATTATACTCGATGAACATAGTATTATACCGTATCGACATCATGCTATATGTTTACAACCCTTTATTATACTCGATGAACATAGTATTATACCGTATCGACATCATGCTATATGTTTACCATTTATTATACTCGATGAACATAGTATTATACCGTATCGACATCATGCTATATGTTTACCACCCTTTATTATACTCGATGAACATAGTATTATACCGTATCGACATCATGCTATATGTTTACCACCCTTTATTATACTCGATGAACATAGTAGTATACCATATCGACATCATGCTATATGTTTACCACCCTTTATTATACTCGATGAACATAGTATTATACCGTATCGACATCATGCTATATGTTTACCACCCTTTATTATACTCGATGAACATAGTATTATACCGTATCGACATCATGCTATATGTTTACCACCCTTTATTATACTCGATGAACATAGTATTATACCGTATCGACATCATGCTATATGTTTACCACCCTTTATTATACTCGATGAACATAATATTATACTGTATCGACATCATGCTATATGTTTACCATCCTTTATTATACTCGATGAACATATTATTATACTGCCACGACCCAATGTTAAACTGTTACCACCCTTTATTATACTCGGTACACGTACTATTATACTGTATCGACATCATGCTATATGAACTACAAACAGTTGACCGCTGAAAATTGGATGAAGTACGCAGCAATACAGTTTGGAAAAATAAAATCTACATAAGTGTATCAGTATGACGTCACATCTTTATGTATCTCATGACATCCGTGTACATTTACGTGAAAAAGTTGAAAAGTTTGGAAGAGTTTCTCCAGTTAGAGTCCAGTATGCCACGGGGACATATTCATGTTTTACAACATAATGCCTAGTTATGTAATGTATTTATATTTATTTTTGTTAAGTTGAATGCCAGTTCAAGGTCGTGGAAAATTAAAAATAATGTCGTATTGTAAAAAACAACAACAAAACAGGATAAATACCATATAATGGTCATCTACTGAATATGTATGTCAGGTTTCATCAATTAAAGAAAACTATTAAAGCACAGAGCAAATGATAATTTCAATGTAATGCTTCATAACGTTTATAATTACTGATTGCTACCTATTAATTTCTAGTAAATGCATATTCGAACGCAGTTCATCATGACTCATGCACGGCTATAGGCGATAGTTAATGTGTACGCGTGTCATACTGCTACTCCATTGTGTATTGCGCCAGCCATATGTTTTCATGGGTTCATTGGTCTCCCCTCCGTATCTTCGTTTATTGTTTGGATAACGCCACAGTCTGGTTAAGGTCGAAAATCTAAACATATATGATTGTATTCAAGGTATGTGGCAATGTAGTATAATCATTATTATTTTTTGGTGGGACAGTGCTCATTTACTTCCATACAGGACCCACATTGAGATATCATCTCCACCATAATATATAACCGTGTCTAATTCTCCGAGTAAAAGGATATATACGAAATCCAAATGAGGATGGATTCACTGTTAACCAGATGCCATACTAGAGTATCTATATAGTAAGCTTCTTTCATGTAATACTAAATAATATCACCAACTTATCATTAAAATAGCAACTTTCACGTAAGATATGCAATGCATTACAATTATCTCTAGCTAACAAATCATACAGATCAGCACGTATCCACAAAGGTCTTAACTTTCATAAGCATACTCATATCCGATCATGTATATTTCCCAATGTATAATGGGTACCAGCAGTCTGTTGTGCCATCCGAATATGCACAATGATAGTTTATTGCATAAACCATGCTGGCTCTTAATAAAAACTGACAATCAATTTGAAAGTACAAGCATGATGACAGATAGCATGCATTGCATACATTTTCCACTGTAACTGATATCATAGTAGAACGTTGGCCAAGCCCACAATCAGCTCTGAATATAGAGTATTCTGGCATATGCTCTTCCTTATATAATATAAGCTCATAAAATAGCATATATAATGGTTAAGTGCATCGTTAACATTGCTGTTCTCCTAAATTGCGCATTTTATAGTATTAGCATGTTGAAATTATTTTCTATGAGTCTACGGTCCATATGGTTTACTGCTTTCTAGTATACACCTATATATAAACATGCGATGATTTTGCAAATAGACAAACAACATAGGCTGGTGACCTTTTCATGAGGGAGCTTATCATTACTGGAATGATTACATTACTTAAAATAACCAGTATCTGTTTCAACTCGCTAACTGACTTCTAAAAAGAGCATAGGATATGCAAATATCATTCTTGGAATTGCTCTACTTTTCTGAATGCAGTGTATGTATCAGATTCAGCTTAACACGCATAATAATTTCACATTATGGAAAAGATCATATCGTTGTAACTACATATTCTATAGTTTTGTATATACGGTACATTGTATTGATGAAAACTAATTTAGTCCATGCAGGTGCCATGAGTATCATCACCTTCAAAAGTGCTATATAGCTATACACGCCATGCATACAGTACATAAGCAAAGCCGTATAACCAACATATTAATGCCTGGTATGGGGTACCTCTGAGCACGTTATAAACCTATTTAATGTATGTGAATAATTAGTCAAGTGAGCAATTCCTTATAACCACAATGATAATTATTTAAATATCTGTGTAAAAATTCCAATTAAGTCATATCCTTGTGCAGCATGTTCACAAACTTCATCGAGTATGTGCCATAATTTGCATATGTTACTTCGCATCGTGAGTGCTGGATTCTTTGAACTGAATATGCGGGTAGAGACACAGCTAGTATGTTCGAACAAATGTGTATAAACTTCCAAGTAATCGATATATGTGTGAAGTATGTATATACTTGACTAGCAACTATGATATAAGCCATGACTAGATTTATCGACTATTTGAAACATATATTTCTTATGTATTGTTAGAACCTTGATATTGAATGCATGGATTAAAGCATCCACGTGAAGTTCACTATTTGACTTTTCCACTGGTTTATACTTGGAAAATCTTTTATTTTGGTGGTCATTTTGAAAGTAAACATGATTTCTGTGATTATTATGCCGTTGCTAGCAACGACATTATTATCAATAGCCGATCAGGTTGACTTATTTCACTTTCTTAATCAAAGATATGGATGTGTGCACAGGCATCACTACTAAGTTATTTTAGCCCGTATTTATAAGAAGAACAAAATGCAGTTTGGCGGCCATTTTGAAATTTATATATGGTGAAGTATAAGAAACGACATAACTACATTTCTTATACGATATTTTGAACTACAATTATATGTATATATACGTGAAATTACGTTCCTACGTGTCTTACATACCAGCCTATTTGAAAATGTAGCCGTTTGGCGGCCATTTTGAAAATATAACCGCAGTAGATTCTGAGCAATTGATACGGTTATCAATTAAATAAGAACTGCAAATTAGCATATCCATATCATTAGTCGGACACCAAGCATGTAGCAAGTTCAATGACCTTGAAATGACCATGGCCGTGGTTTAAAAAAAATTGCACCCGGATTTTTTCGAATCCTTATACATTCAAGTTTATAAAATGATCGGGTGCCAAAAATGAACATGAGGTGCCGGATTTGTATACGTATATGTACAATTGCACCCGGACTATATGGTATTTTGTCTTGTTTGAGATATTAATGTACAAATCACCAGTATAATTATGTCCCCTTAGATGATGAATGTTGCATGTTTAGTTACCCCATCCAATCGAGTTCAATGGCAAAAGCATAATATACCACAATAACGTATGATATTTATCTTCGGCAATGACAGGATATGGGATCACGTGGTCTATTGTTTACACTGCAGTAATGGCGGCGCCCATGAAGTCTTAGGTAAATAATAGTTTTAATCAAGACGACTGCGGTTTCTTCCTGTTAATGATAACCGTATTCCATCCGTTAACACCACGAGTCCGCCAATACCAAATGTAGTAGTATCACTTGTGTAGTTAGTCGGAACATTCTGCAGAGAAATTGGAATCGGACGGAATCGAACGTTGTTTAAGCTTCGTACGATTCAAATTTCTCCGATCGAATACAAGTATGCGATTGATTTACATAATTATGTCCTTTAATGTGTTAAGCAAACAAACATTATGGGCACATGAGACATAATCTGAGACGCAGTCACTTTAACCCGACACACCGAGTCGTCTCAGGCAGACTTATGCTGCAAGTGCCTCACGTTAGTAACTCTGTAGATCTGCAAATATGCCCGAAAATAAAATAAAAGAAACACACTCCTTGTATAAAATTGTCATATCATTCCATTTATATTTTACATCCTAGCCGAATGTATTTCTCCTTAGTTTGCAAAATACGAATACCAAATATGTGTCCACAGATGTATACATGTAACAGAATGTGTGACCATGACCATTAGCGCAGTCTGATCCGGGTCTGTACTGTTAGCCATTCAGTCATTGAAAACCCTGGCATGCTTCTGACAGACGGCATAATATCCATACTGTCTATATCTAGCTGCATGGATGTGATGTCATGTCAGGTGCTAGACTGGCAACAAATGTCATAAGCACCATTTCTTCAATCACAGCCACATTTGACAATTGCAAATGTGTATTGGACAAATGATTGAGACACGCCATGTGAGTTGGTACCTTCGGACATCTGCGTACTTTCATTAAATACGTCTGCAAAATTTACAATATTTTTCATAAATAAAGTAAAACTTTGACAAAATTGTTAGATTACATGCAGAACATAAATCCGCATGTATTCTGACAATTTTTTCAACTTTTGACGCCATTACTGAAAATATTGTAAATGTTGTAAACGTATTTCATGAAATCACGCAGATGTCCGAAGGTACAAATTCACATGGCGTGTCTCATATGTGGCTGTCACTGGAGGAATGGGGCTTGTGGGATTTGCGACCAGTGTAGATCCCGATCAGCCCGTGTATCAGCACAATCTTAGCAGGATATACACAGTTCGCCATTCCATCAATAAAACACCCGGCATGCGTCTAACAAGCAATATTGATCGTTATCAGGCTACAGGGGTTTGCTCTTTGATCAGGAGCTACACTGGTCACATATCCCATAAGACCATTTTTCCTGTCACAGCCACATATGATGTGTCTACTATCAGGCCGCATGAATAATTATGTATAGTCAAACATTTGTCAGATTAATTCCATAAAGATATCTACAGTTAGACATACGGCGTTATTATTTTTGCAGACATTGCTTTCAATTACCACACTCACGATGTATGCGTTTCTTTCTTGGTAAGTATATTATCCAATAGTAAGACGCATATTTAATGAATTGTTCTTAACATAATATAACAAGATCTTCATTGTGTCAGCGGCCAATTAAGTATCGGCTCGAGGACGATAAATGATCTATATACTCATGATAGTATTTACATTACGTAGTTTTACAAAACCAAAAACCAGTGTCTGGGTACGCTACTTGTACATGCACGATCTGCGAAACAATACTGTCACGAACAATGCCACTATTCAATTATGTTTTCTCATGAACAATGCCACTATTGAAGAACTTAAGTCCATATAAGAGCTCGTAATGGTTACACGTCCATTTAATAAACAACTATCTACAGTGTCTGTTAAAAGCATACCGGGTGGTTCAGTAATGTAATAGCGAACTGTGCAGACCCTTATCAGACTGTGCGGATGCACATGCTGATCTGGATCTACACTAGTCCCCAAACCCATAAGCTCCATTTCTCCAGTTACAGCCACAAATTACCCAATCGATGGTTTGAAAGTCAAATATTGCATATTTAAAATAAATAGCATATTCCAAAGTGTATGTAAGTCACACTAATGCATTATGACATAATGTGAGAGTATGGCATATGATAGTTTATTCAGAAAGATTTAAAGGGGCACATCAGGATTTTTTTAAAAATATACTATAAAAAATAAAAACGTGTTTTCATCATGGCTCTGTGTAAAGTGGTTTAATTGAAGATATATGACGATACTAGGACTTCAACTTCAACAGTGTAGATCCAGGTGAGCCGGCTCGTAACGAGCCGTCGCCACAGGATAAGCCCTTTTTGCAAGTCATTTTCAGATTGTTTAGAGAAAAAAAAAAACCTTTTTATAAATGGACTAATCTGAAAATCATTTTGTGACGATTAGATTGGTTAACATAGCAAGCTTTTTGCTTCACTTTATGTGTCTGAAACAGCAACTTTAATCATATTTATATTAAATATTCTGTATAATACAGTAAATATCGTTAAGAGCAGACCGTGGCCGAGGGTAACACCCGGGACTGCCAAGCTGCCACGCTTTCTGAGATACTTTGTACTTCCTGCTATACTAGTCCTTTCTAATGGGACTTGTTATCCGGTTAGCGCAATCGGTGACAAGCGCGCTTTTCACCAATGCGACCCCGGGTTCGATCCTCGGCAGGAGCAGTATGTGAGAAGGAATGGTGGTCGTCAGATCGGACAAGTGGTTTCCTCCGGGTACTCCGGTTTCAGCCCACTTTAATGACCGCCCCTACGCCTTCATCTGTGCCAACGAAAGCATTTGTATAAGTGATATCGCGCTTGTTTATAATAGTTGTACAATAAAGTTTATACCTTTTTTATCAGATTTGAAGGATAGTTTGGCCACGTTAACGAACCAGGTAGGACTATTCTAATAATAGCTAGGCCCACCGGGGCCGGTTTCCTCTGTATCCACCTCCTTCCTTTCTCCCCTTCTTGGAAGACGACATGCAAGGTCATCGAGCCAGTGCCGTCGTTAAATCCAAGCATTTACATTTACAGTAAATATCGGTTGAGGGGACTATTGGGGACTATTGGGGACTATTGAAGCATGGCGCGTTTTTCATTCATGGCGAACAATGCAGATGTGTGGATGCACAGGCTGATCTGGATCTACTACACGGGTACACTGGTCACAAAGCCCATAATCCAAGCAACAACAATATACACCTGTAATCTAATTTTGATGGGTGTCTTGGTAATTTATCTCAGGTGATATAATAATTCCTGTTCGTGATCGCATAACACACAACTATGGCTCGGAATAATAAAATATCTGATTTACAGTGAAACCTCGCTAAAACCGGACACCCTGGGGACCTCCCAGGGCCGGACACCCTGGAGACCTCCCAGGGCCGGACACCCTGGGGACCTCCCAGGACCGGACACCCTAGGGACCTCCCAGGGTGCCCGGTTTATCGAGGTTCCACTGTAACAAAATAAAGTTATTATCGATAATAATAATGGCATTCATTACCGTTTTGTTTTGTAATATGAAATAGGTACTACCTATGACGGGCGACGTTAGCGTATGAAAGTAACTTTACCAATTGATAACTTTACCATGATGTTAGTATGCTATAAACGGTACCGTAGTATATTGTAGTATTGCAGAGCAACTTCCCGCAACTACCACGGTGTTCTTCAGTGATATTATACCAAATGTTCGCAATCTCAATCGTCATTGAGCACGACTGTCACTTCGAAAGTTATACACATTTTGCCCATTGTATCAATTGTGTTTTCATTTACTTTTGATTAACCCAGTGCTGTGTCAGATGTGTTTGTATCCTGGACTACAGCAACAGGTGCACTAGACGCACGCTTGCAATGTATAATTTGTTCTGGTAGTCGTGTTCCCCAATTATCCCGGATCGCTTGATTATGTCTTGTATTTTTAAACTCACATCAGCGAAGTTAAGTGCAGCGTGGCGGCTATAGAAATTATCCAGGTGCGTCCTTCCACTGAAGCTATTATTGTCTCGAACCCTGGTGGTCTTTGAGCACATATTGACTATTTTTCGTATTAGTGGTGTCCTTTTTACATACAGTTTCACTTCAGCTGTTGGTAAGAGGTACTTGTGTCATGAACTGTGAACACAGCACAGGCCGGAGGGAGAGAGAGGGAGGGAGAGGGAGATAGAGAGAGACGGAGAGGGAGAGAGAGAGACGGAGAGGGAGGGAGAGGGAGAGAGAGGGAGAGGGAGAGGGAGAGAGGGAGAGGAGAGGGAGAGGGAGAGGGAGAGGGATGGGAGAGGGAGAGGGAGAAGGGATGGGATGGATGGGATGGGATGGGTAGGGGAGGGGAGGGGAGAGGAGGGGAGGGGAGGAGGGGAGGGGGAGAGAGAGATAGAGGAGAGAGAGAGAAGGGGGGGGGAGATATATTGTGGTTTCTATAGACAGAGAGAGAAAGAGAGACAGGCATACAGACAGACAGACAGACAGAGGGAGACAGAGAGAGAGAGAGAGAGAGAGAGAGAGAGAGAGAGAGACAGAGACAGAGACAGAGACAGAGACAGAGACAGAGACAGAGACAAGACAGAGACAGAGACAGAGACAGAGACAGACATAGAGAGACACAGAGAGACATGGGTGTGGGAGAGATAAAGATGTGTTAAAAATAAATACGGCATAATGAAACTCCATTTCGTTGCAAATTGTTTAGGCATTTGTACTTTTGTATTTAATTTAATAACTAGAATAGTTCGCCTGCTATATTCAGTATGTTTTCTGACGTAGCATAAATCGGGCTAAACACTAAAATAGCCCAGATACAACGACTGTTTCTGCCTTCCGTTACTTTCGCTGCATTCGGCCCATTCGCACAGTTCCGCGGTTTGTCGGCTGTTGCAACAGAAAAATTAGACACGAATTTTACCGAACCATCTTCGGAAAATTGTTCGGTAAAATTCGTGTCTAATTTGTTATTTTTATTATTAAATACCCTCCCCCCCCCCCCCCCCCCCCCTCCCCCCCCCCCCCCCCCCCCCCCCCCCCCCCCCCCCCCCCCCAAAAAAAATTATTTATTTGAAACCGATGTCGGCTAGTTAATAACAAATTAAAAAATACTGTTCATAAAAATATAAACTTATTATTTATATGTGTATGGAAGTACGGATGATTCCGGATAATTCCGAAGTTGTTCATGTATTCGTGAATTATCGCCCTTGGAGGACTCTATTCAGCGTTGTGATAAAAGCAAATTTAGTCTTCAACGATAACACAAATATTTTTATATGCAGTAACTTCGTAAGCTATATTCAGTATACTTTCCGATATTATCTACATTTTGTTTTAGAAGCATTTGGCACTTCGGGCCAAATTATTCGTCGCCCGTATTAGTAAAATACCACCTGTCGTAAAACACCTAGCTCCAGATTGGTTGACGGTAAAAAAAAATTTACACGTTCAATCATATGTTCAACCTAGTTTCACTGCATGGTAAGTTTTCATATAAAAAAAAATGGTTTTCATATACTCGTAATATAAAGCGGACTACTTCGTCGCCCGTATAATATTTATATGAATTCTAAATACATGTATTTCAATGAAGTCATATTTTGCCAGGAAATATAAGCAACCACCTGTTTATACCATCGTCAGCTCTAATGAATTGAGCCCTTATAAGCCGCTGTAAGTTCTGTCGAAATAAAGTTTGAGGATAGCGATACCGATATATGATATGAAATTTCTCCAGGTATCGGCCATCCAGCGCATCTTATTGCTAATGCTTTGGTCACAATACCTTCCGATTAGGCTTAGGATGTACTCCCGGCATGATTTTTTGCCATTTTGGCCTGGTCCCCGGCCGGACACCAGACATGGCCGGCCGGTGGCCGGGTCTCTCAGGCATAATCGGGGAGGTGCCCGAAGAGTTTTAACTCGAAGTTAAAATTGTCCGGTGTCCCGTAGATTTTCATAATCGGCCACATATCCTTCACACATCGTTTAAGTATCGTCCGATATCCTGCCGGGAATCGAGCGGTAATCGGCCGGTGTATGTAGCCTCAAAGGAGAATTTCTTGGGACCGGACATGGGCCGATATCCGGCCAATGTGTGTTTACACATTGGGAAGTAACCCACCGATGTCCGATCGGACATCGGCCGGGCATCGGGTGAACTATATAAACCCCCGTCAGTCGTCGTGTACAACATTATAGCGCGTTCCTACACAAGACACACACACACGACAAGAAGATGCCTCCCAAAGGAAAACAAGGAGAATGTGGCAAGGGCAAGGGCAAGGGCAAGTGCAAGCAGAAGAAGGCACCCGCAGCTCCTCGAAGAACCTCCCCCAGGAATAAGAAGGGGCTGCCCCCGCCGAGGACCACAGCAGTGACGAGAGAGCACCATGGAGCCGGAGCTGAGTCAGATGCGTCGCAGGAGTCTGTGGCCCAGTCGCAGTCAGGGTCGCAGTCCCAGTCGCTGCCCCAGTCACAGTCTGAGTCGCAGTCGCTGTCCAAGGTGTCCAAGAGGCGCCGCAAGGAGCCAGAGTTCCCCATCGACATAATGAGGAAGATAGCGTCTTTTTACGAGGGGAACCCTATGTTTTACGATGTGTCACACGAGAGCCACAAGGACACCCACCTCAAGGACACGAAGCTGCTCGAGTTGAGCGCCGAGATCAACGTTCAAGGTGAGAGCAATATTTATTGTGAAATATTGAATGTTTTTGGAATTTTGTGAAAATTTTACTTAAAAAATGTATTACAATTTAAAGGCACACAATGCATAACTCATCGAATATGATCGCCTGTTGGGTTTTTGTATATATAAATCAAGTAAGTATCCATTTAGACATCATTCCAATGTGGTTACATACATTTTAGGACACAATTGACTTTGTAGCCGATAAACGTATCAACAAATTTGTTGATATTCAAACCGCGTGGATGCCCAATAGCGGATAGCTTATTCGGCCTTTAAAAATGTCCTATGTTTTTAAATCTTTTTCTGTGTGTTACAGTGGAAGACATCATGCGCCACTTCACGAACATGCGAACAGACCACTTCAAGCTCAAGAATGCGGTCAAGACGACACCGAGCGGGTCTGGTGCAGCCAATGGTCCTGACGCCCCTCCAGCATCTGAAGGTGCACGGATACTCGTTCTTGGACCCCTTCTACAGGCCCCGTACTTCCAAGACAGACACGTGCGGAAAGGTAAGCATCTGCAAGCAGAATTTGTCGACTTTACCTCTTTTATAAATATTTCAATATTTCACAATATATAATTAAGAATTGAATGGCTATTTTTCAATGTTCATGGGGTCATGAACACAGTGGGAGAAGCTAAAAATTCAATGAAGCGCGAAGCAAAGCTTCATGTGGAATTTTAGCTACTCACACTGTGTTCATGACCCCATGAACATTGGAAAATTAGCCATTCAATACTTATATTTTCACATTATTCTTATACATATTTTACATACTTCAAACATGTTTTTAATCCAAATATCGCTTTAAAATACGACATTTTATGTGACTTTACGTGAATTTGTCGCAATTCTTGGGACAGCGATGTTGCAACAGTGGCGTGATCGGGGATAGAGAAACCAGAAATATAAATATGTTATTAACTGACAATTTGTGGAACGACTGTTTGGTCTGGTGTGAGCCACCACATTCATTGTCAAATGAACCAGATTTTCTTTCTATGTGTTATGGAAAATTCTTGGAAGGTGTAAATATTACTGAATGGACAATTGGTATTAACTCATTTTCATGCTTGCTGATGTTTCAGATTGCCGGGGCTGAGGGCGGTGACGAGTCTGGGTCGGACGTGGAGTCTGAGTCGGTGTCGGTGGCGACAGATGAGGGAGCTCCCAGCACTTCCAGGGGTACTTCAAAGTACAAGTCCTCAGCCAAGCCATCAGCGAAGTCCTCGGGTGTGCAAGAAGTGCTTCTTATGTTTCTGGAGAAGAGTGCCGAGTCAGCCAAGCAGGCGGATGAGAAGGTAAATACATGATAAAATTGCCACATTGAGCATTGTCTTGTACTAACATCCCATTACTTTTGAATGTACCCTTTCTTGTTTTTTTTTGTGTTTACTATTAAATGCAATACTCATGTTCTGTTCACAGGTGCAGGCTATGCGGGAGGCATCCCAGAAGCCAGAGAGTGCGGGGCGTGGGCTGACTGGCTAGTCAGCATACAGTCGGAGATCCCCGAGAACCTGTACCGCCAGTATCAGGCGACAGTTTCGCGCTGGGCATGCGGTACCTCTCGGGGCAGGTCCAGCCCACGCCGCAGCCGCAGCCGCAGCCGCAGCCACAGCCGTTAGCACAGCCGCAGCAACAGTACATCACCCTCTCTGCCATCCCTCCACGGGTCCACCAGCAGCAGCAGCCGCAGTTTGCCACACAACTACAGGTATGTTTTTTTTGTAAGCTCTTTACATTGTACAGTACATCTCATTGCAGTTATTTTACAATATGAACATTTTATGCCTAGCACTTATAGTCTTATTTGCACTGTAGTAATGTTTTTTATGTTACTATGTTTCAGTATCCAGCTCGTGCACTCTCGGCCCCTGCGCCAGCTGCCACCTCCTTTGACAGTCTGCTGAAACAGGCATGGGAGGTAACTGACACCATGACGTCACCATTGGGCAGCTCGCTCCCGACGCGTACTTCAATGGTGGACACGGCCCCCGCTCAGCAGTCCACACAGTCCACTGAGTCCCTGTCACAGTTACTTCAGGATACGCAGAGGACACTCCACCCCTCCGACTCGGATAACGATATGGACAGGGATATGGCCAGGGATCTGTGACTTTTGAGATACTTATTTATGTGCATCTATTGATGTGATTACCATTGACGTTGGATATGTTTATGTTATATTGCCATGTGACTGTGCATATTAAAAGAATGTGCTTTCAATTTTAATAAAAAATCCTGGGTCTTAAAATAATTTATGTGTGTGTTTTGCCTTGTATAAAATAAAGTTGTTATAAACGGTCCAATAACAAAGGAAAAAAAGCAAATAGTAAGGTCAATTTTACAATAGAAATAATAAAGGTCATCTAAAAAAACAAAGGTGAAATGTGTTAAAGGTCAAATTCGTACAAAGTCTAAAATAATAACTGAAAAGACTTTGCTTTATGTATTTGGGGCTCTTCTTTTTGAAAAATGTAATGACAGTCAAAGTCTGCGGATTGCTCTATATGTATATATAGATATGTCCCCCAAATTTAACTATTGAAATTACTTTTTATTAGGACAATCACAATGATTGATATTAGAATTATGCTGTTTTATTTCTCAGTCCATATTTTTATACCCCTCGCAACGATAGTTGTGTGTGGGGGGGGGGGGGGGGGTATACTGGTATTTCACCTTGTCCGTCCGTCCGTTCGTCCGTTGTTCTTCGTCCGTTCGTCCGTCCGTCCGTAACATTTTGGTTTCCGCACGATAACTTTAGTTCTCTTCCTCCGATCTTTATGAGACTTCACATGTGCACTTATCTCACTGACGGCAAGACACCCATTGAATATGGGTTACGTCCGACCAAGGTCAAGGTCACTGTTGCTAAAAATAGATTGATTATATATAACAATTTGGTTTCCGCACGATAACTTGAGTTCTGTGTGTCCGATCTTCATAAAACTTCACATGTGCTTTGATATCAATGATGGCAAGACACCTATTGAATATGGGTTTTTTTCATCCAAGGTCAAGGTCACTATTGCTAAAACTTGATAGTTCAATGGTGGTCAGGGTTCAAACGTGGGGTATATCCGTAAGCCCTCGCTTACTGACAAATCTAGTTATTTTTATTTTTCAAACCATTATATTTCTTTATTACAAGCATGGGACATAGTAAAATACGAATGTTATGAAAGTGTCTGTCACAATGAAAGTAATACACAAAGTCATTGTTGTATCGCCACATGCTGCCACGGGACACTGCCGGCCGGACTCATGAAATATTGTTTAAAGTACGCGCGCTGCTCCTTGCCAGCCTGGGTCGTCCTGGGGCCCCGTCCTTCTGCCTCGACATGACGCATCACAGCGTCGTCCCGCCACGCCCCGGGCACGAGTTGCACCTGGTCGTCTTCCCGGTCGAGGTCCGGGTTCTGCAGGCCGGGGTAGCGGGTCCTCATAATGTTGTGTAGCGTCATGCAGGCCTTTGCAACCTTGGCGACGTTGCGGGGCTTGAGTTGGATGGTGGTCAGCAGGCATCTGAAGCGGCGGGCCAGGATGCCGAAACGCGTTCTCCACAACACGCCGGGCCCGCGACAACCTGTAGCTGTAGATGCGCTCGGGGATTGTCTGGTA
Organism: Conchocele bisecta; assembly: GCA_029237695.1. NCBI lineage: Eukaryota > Metazoa > Mollusca > Bivalvia > Lucinida > Thyasiridae > Conchocele > Conchocele bisecta. The sequence continues at coordinate 80,143,545 of CM055268.1, forward strand.
GCGGTGGGAGTACGGTTTCATCATGTACGTCCTCAGCGGGAACGCGTCATCCCCGATCATGAAGAAGGGCATGTCTCTGTCGTCGTTGGGAATGGGTTCGGGCAGGGGTAGACCCAGGGTACCCAGGCGAAGAGCCGGCTCTCCAGGCGGGATCGGTTTGAATATCCCGGCGTCCGAAGATGAGCCGGGGACCCCCACGTCGGCCCAGATGAACTTGTAATTAGCGTCTACCACAGCCAGCATGACGATGGAGAAGAAGCCTTTAAAGTTGTAGTACAGCGACCCAGTCTTGCCCGGCTTCGTGATAGCGATGTGCTTGCCGTCGATGGCCCCGCAGGCGTGTGGGAAGTTCCACTTGTCTCGGAACCCTTCGGCCACTGGTCGCCACTCATCTGGGGTCTGGGGAGTGTTCCACATCTCGGCCTGGTACTCTTCAAAGATCGCCTGGCACACCTCAGGGATGAAGAGCGATATGGTATTGAGGGCGACGCGGAACGCGAACGCCAAGTCTTGGTAGCTGGCTCCCGTGGCAAGGTATCTCAGTGTGATGGCGAGCTTGAGGCCAGGGTCCAAAGGGGCTCGGTACCTGCAACACATGAAGGTGGTAAAATATAATTAGAATCATGCATAATGAAATATGTTTTAAACCACATGTTTGCAAAAATAGGTACAAGTCACAAGGATTTCACAATTTCACAGTATAATTACTTTTGGCACTTGGTAATCCGGGGCCCCACTCTGTCGAGGAGCTCGTGCCAAAGTGCCGGCTCCACACGTAGGTATGACTTGAAGTCGCTGGCGTGTTCGTTCTCGAGCTCCCGCATTCAAAACGTCTCGTACTGGCCGAACAGCGGTCTACGCAGGATCCAGTGGCGGACCCACCACCTCCGTCTTCTCCTCGGGGCCCTCTGTGCGCTCCCTCTCGGCCTCGTCTAACAGCGCTGCCAGTATCATGTTGTGTTGAAGTCTTGCTTGCGCCAATTCCTGTTCCAGCATCGCCAGTCGTAGTCTTCTTGGTGCAGCCATCGTAACGTTTTGACCATGCCAGGTAGAGCGGCCATTATATACCTCTTGACCGATGACGTAGCCATCGGCCATCACACCCCCGACAATCGCCCGACATTCGACCGGGCCTGGTACAAGCATTGTTCGTTGTCCGTAGGATACTCGGGCGATATTCGTACGATGTCGGGTGAATAGGCCGGTTATCGTCCGGACATCATAGGATAATCGGCCGATTAGTATTAGATGTTCGGTCGGTATTCACTGCCTCGCCGGCCCCAAAAAGAATTATCTTTGGAAACAGACGCCGGACGATTACCAGACGGTGTTCGGACGGCCTCCACACGGCCTCCGGACGGTGCCATTTATGTAAATGAGGTGTGACAAATTTTTTGACCGGTTTTGTCCGATGTCGGGAAAATGGTCAAAACCAGCGGTGTACTCCCGATTACCCCATATCTCCGTATACCGGCCGATCATTGTGACCAAAGCATTATGCTTAAGTTATCAATCTGTGTTTACATGTTTCTTATACATTGTAATGGACAATACACATATATTACCGTCCTCAAAATACATAGTTCATGAACTTCCGTAAACTACTATTTGAGACAAGCCAGGGGGCCGTTTCACTAAAACGTCGTACGACTAAAATGTTCGTAAGTGCAGATTTAGAATCGTCTGTAAATTTCAATTATTGCATTTACTTGTATTGAGCATAGGCTGCCAATCGCCAATGCAGCCTATGCTCAATACATGTAAATCCAATAATTGTTTAAAAAACACACTAACATACGTTTGCACTTACGAAAATTTTAGTCGTACGAAGCATACAAGTCTGCCAAGTAAGAAAAACACGAAAAAACTCTAGGAGAATACGCGCTGTAGGCAGCATTTCAGACGTAACTTGAGTAACGTCATGCCGACGTTAGGTGAACATTTAAAAGAACGCGCATTAGACATGTTGGATGCTGGGGCCCGACAAATTGATGTCGCACGTCATTTTGGAGTACATCCGAAGACAATTCGACGATTGAGGGTAAAATTCCGGCGAACAGGCTCCGTCAAACATTTGCCACGCAGCGGGAGACCGCGTGTGACGTCATGACGTCAAGATCAGTACATACGAACTTCACACTTGCGTAACAGGGTGGAAAATGCTGCGTCGACGTCGAGAAGGACTTCAGCAGAAGGCGCGACTATAATCGCCGCTTTTTCCGTCGTCCGTCGTCGTTGTTGTCGTCAACGTCGTCGTCGTACCAAATGTTAAAAAGTGTGTACAAGCTACTATTCCTTAACGGATTGCTTCAATATTCGGACACTTGATACATGTGATCATTTGGAACACACTCATGCCACCATTAACGTGACCTTGATATGTTTTACCTTCATATTTTTGCGGAAGTTCTTAGCCATTATTTTGCGTCAAACAGTTTTTACAAGATTCTTCATCATGGTGTAACTTAATATAAAATTACTTGACGGATTGCCTCAATATTTGGACACTCGATATGTGTGAGCATTTGGAACATACTCATGCCGCCATTAACATGACCTTCACCTTTTCTACATTCACTTTTTTGCGGAAACACTTAGCCATTTGTTGCATCCAAAAGTTTGTACAAGCTTCTTAATCACCGTATAACATTAATATTGCTTGATGGATTGCTTCCACTTGATACATGTAAGCATTTGGAACATACACATGCCGCCATTAACATGACTTTGACCTTTTTGACCTTCACATGGTTGTGGAAACATTTAACCATTTTTTATGTCAAAAGTTTCTTCAACCTTGACCTTTTTAGTGTTTTAAGCATGCACTTCTCTGACGGTTTTTGTGATGCTTACTTTAGTACATGCCTTTGAACAAGTTAGGGCCAAATGCCTCTGCATGCAGGATGCCGATTTCGTGTTGGAATTCTTGTTTAACTAAGTAAAGGTGATAATTTCCACAATTGCGTTGATGGTGTTTGATAACTTTCTACATAATTTCTGTATTATATTACACACCTTTGATACAAGTTGTTATTGTGATGACGCAGGTCTGGTAGATGTGCCAACTGTAACTGTGCCAATATGTATATAAATAAAATAGAAAGGCATGTATGTCCTATTGAAGCATGTTCGGTAGTCAGTTGGTACTAACAGCATGCACATGCATCAAGTGTTTCGTTGTAGATAGCTTTGACAACTTCCGAGTATGAAAGCACATATTATTGTATTGATTAGTTTATAGACATATCCATTTGTGTAGCAAATAAATACAGACATAATGCACAATACACAAAATGATAATCATCAATATTATATAGTCTAAAGTTTACATGTTTTTGTAGCAATTGTATAGCCCGTGTGTATTCGGATCTATCAGCTTTGACTGCACATGTATAATTGTGTATATCCGAAAAACGTATTTGTGCCAATGATGAATGAGTATAACAAATTATCAACATTTAATCAATTATAATGCTCAAAGTTGTATTTGCTAAGACCCAGTCTAGAACAATCACACTGTATAATCGCGAATTAACAGTCTGTGTATACATGCAGAGAACAATGGCAATAATACAACCAACATTATTCAAATTTTATGTATTTTTTGTCATATTTGTCTTTGAAAATAAACAGAATAGCACATTCTATACATAGCACTCATCATTTTATGAGACCAAACTATCAGACCGTCAGTAGTTTATGACAAATGCAGTTTAGAATATCGCAGTATCGCAAATCCACCAATATTGAGAAAATGCAAATGTTTAATGGAAATTCGCAGCTATGTCAGATAAGATACGTCAATATTAAGATGGACGTGCGAGTTGTATAGTTTAGCACATCACCGTCATCCAGTGCCGTAGCTATGTTTGCTGAATTCCGGTTCCATTGGAACGACTCTAAAACTGACAGCCTTTGTGGTCCTCGGTGGCGTGTTATGGAAGCGTCCTGGTGCCAATGCTAAAATATAATTATATCCTAATAAGGACTTACTATCTCCTAATTAGCGCTTAGTATCTCCTAATTAGGACTTAAAGTGGGAGAGGATAATCCATTACCTTGTGTCGAATCGAAAAACCAATTAAGCAAGCCTCCAGCGAGTATGGTGTTGAAAGTATTACATAAGTGGCGGATCCAGGATTTCACCGATGGGGTGGGGATGTGGCCGTCGAAATTGGAACGACTGCGCGTCTCGTGAGACTGTGCTAGGGGGTCTTGAAGCATGCTCCCACCAGAAAACGTTTGCATTTATGAAGCGATTTCATGAATGTTGTTGCTTTTTCCTGCATTTGATGGTCGTGAAAGTCTATTATATATTCGTACCTATTAAAATTGTATATTAAACAAGAGTGCTGTCAGTCACAAAATGCGCCCGTCGAGGGATTGATTGGCATAATGCTGTTGGAACAGTTGATGACACAAACTCTATTCCCTATACAGACTTGTATGTAGGAATGTGTAGAAAAATTACTAAGTTGAAAAGGCTGTATTTTTGTGACACCTAACTTTTCGTCATAAATCCTCCATGGTGCCGATGTTCATTGTGTGTAGAAGACGTATATAAAGTTTCCCATTGATTGACAGACAATTGTCATAGGAATTGATTACGTAAAACATGCATTACAATGTGAAATTAATCAATCTATGTTTAGCACTGGTGACCTTGGCCTTGGGCGGATGAACCTCACCTTCAATGGATGTGTTGGCCCAATTGATAACACGTGAATTTTCGTGAATATGCCGATCGGTTGGCCCCTATATGACTTAACTCTTTGAACCCGAAAGCCCGCTAGAGCTGTTTACGCAAACAGTGCAGATCCAAATGAGCCGGCTCGTAACGAGCCGTCTCATCAGGATCTGCACTTTTTGAAGAACCAAAAAAATACCCCCTTTTCATAAATGGACTAGTCTGAAAACGATTTTGTGACGATTGGATTGGTTGCAAACTTAACATATCAGAATCCATTCCAGTTACTTAGGGGTGAAACGGTTAAGTTCCGGTCCATGCTTTTTCCCCACTATAATATCTCGACATTGATCTGATAAAACCAGCCTAATTTGACAGTGCTTGCTAAAATAGTTTACAGCAACCAGGTAAGGGCATCCGATCCTGCACCCACCCCCTCCCCGCACCCCCCCCCCCCGCCCCGACGGCCCCTCCATGAATCCGCCACTGTGTAACACGTTACAATGTTTGTGCATAGCTAGGTAACATCAACTACCCCATCCCCTATAAGTGTGGGTGGGGGTAGGCGGGTTAAATAAACAGATCGCGCAGACGAGATGAGATTCTAAGATAAATTTAGTGCAGATAAAACTCAGTGAGCCTGAATTATTTTGTAAACTATACTTGTATACGAAGGGCAGTAACTCTGTGTATTTCCGGAATGAAGAGAATGAGAGTTCGCGGTGTTCTCGTTACGGTTTGTTTACTATCATGTTTGTTGTAATTTCTCAAGTTTAACTTGTGATATGTATTATATCGCATCTGATTTAATATATACGAAACGTATTATCTGTGCGTACATCGTCGGCGTTTAGCTTGTTGCATGTGAACGTATGTTGAAGATGAATAATCGCCATTTAATAATTGTGTTTTCATTTGTATACTGTGTTCAAAAGGTAGGTGACCATACAACATCGAGCCTGACTAGCAGCGTGCGTTGTACAAGACACTTTATCCACACTGCTCCAGTTCACCCAGCTGTAAATGGGTACCGATAATTCGTAGTTGCTCTGTAAATACGAATTACCGGGTTCTCTCAAAAAATCTCTACCTCCGTTCTTTCTCCCATTCTTGGGAGACTGCATGCAAGGTCCTAGAGCTAGTGCCGCCGTTAAATATAAGCTAAAGGAAGAAAGAAGTGACCATACATACACTAATGTGCTGTGAATCTATTTAAACAAAATTACCGTCTTTTGAAACACAGTTGCACATGTAATATCAAGACAACCTGTAGCCGATTTCATCAAACTTGCAAAGTATACTTATCTAGCAAAGTATACTTTGAGGGAGCAATCATATATTTTTCCTGAAATGCATTATTTCATATAGAACTAATGCACCAGTCAATTGTAATCCCCCCCCCCCCCCCCAGGCCGGGACATAGCGGGGGATAGCGGGGCTAAACCCCGGGGCATTAACAAAAAATTTGTCCCTGCAGTGCCGGGGCTACCCAGGGGCTTTACATTTGCGCGAAAAAATAGCGGGGATTTTTTTTCTTCAATCTTGAGGTGTGCGCCGAAAAAGTAAGCGGCTGGACTTCGAAGAATACAACAACAACAACAACAACAAGACAAGAATGAGTATGTATTTTCATAAAAAATACAGAAGTTTGGCCTCTGTATGAATGAAAATCTTGAAAACTGTTTGTCATGTCCACTGTATATTATAAATGTGATGTATATAAATATTTTATATATTAAAAAAACTTGATCATGTGGCCGAAACGACTGTGTCATGGGTTTTCGTGGGTTTGTTTAATACTGGGGTCCTGGTGGCTGAAAAACTCCTCACCTATGTGGGCGAGACTGTATGATACGTTCATGCAGACCACATGTGAGGAAGTTGGCAGTATTAAACTTGCCATAGGTTGGTGGTTTCCTCCGGGTACTCCGGTTTTCTCCACCACTAAAACTGGCTGTGCAACAGAGTATTGCAGCATAGGCTCGAAATTGGCCGTCGCAATACTCTACTTTGGCGCACATTTTTTCAAACATTTTATTTTAACTGTTTCACCCCAAAGTTTTAAACTTAATGGAATATTCCACTTTCAAATTCCGACCAATCAAGTAATCAGAAAATGATTTTTGGACAAGTCTATTCATATTAAAAAAGGGAATATTTTTTAGCTAATTAGGAAAAATCCTTGCAACCAGTGCAGATCCTGATGAGACGGCTCGTTACGAGCCAGGTCATCTGGATATACACTGTTTGCAGAGGTATCTAGTGTTGAAAGGGTTTTAAAAAGTCTGATTTCTGGTCTCCTTTTTCATGCATACATGTAGTTTCAAAATTTTAAAATGTGTCAAAATTTAAGGCATTTTTGATGGTCAAGCAGACTCCAGCCCGGGCCGGGTATGCAAGGTCATAGAACCTGCCATAATGTTGAATTGTTCATACATGAACGAGTGCAGTATTGCAAGAAAGAAAGAACGAGCAAATTGCCACCCACCCTTTTTAGTTTAGCTTATCAGACTGTCGGCTCTAAGTGTTAGTTATTAAATAGGTTCAGCTTTGCTGAATAGTATATAAATAGTGCCCTTGGTTGAGGGGGATATTGTGGATTATCTCACCGAGGGAACATTATCTCCTGAAGCGTCTAGTATCGGTTTGGATTGTGTGGCGCTGTGCCCTACATAGTGGGAATGGGACTTACACCGATTGCACATATCAGGTCCGGTATTCTCAGAATGCAGCCCAACAGTATCTAATTCAACCAATTGGTGCAAGCGGCAAGGATTCGTTCAATAATTCAAATGCGCCATCGCAACGCCAAATCAGGATCTTGTAAATTCAGAGATGAATTACGAATTCTCTCCCCAACATTGGTGTATTACCAGCTCTAAGGACTTAAGATACAAGTTACTGAGCCGTAAACCACAGCTTCATCATCGCCAATTAGGCCATTATAACGATTGCTGACTTTCAGCGTCACTGGTTGCAAATTCAATAACTCATTACTACTAGTATTCAAGCATTTGTTGAGCTGCATTCTGAGAAATGCGGTCTTGGGATTCAGGGCAAGGTAGACCCAGATCGGCCTGCACACAAGTGCAGTCTGATCAGGGTCTACAGGGCTCAAAATTCACAGATTTTTACCCTTTTGAATAACACATGCTTCTAGGATCGGTTTGGGTGGGTCCCAATCTGACTGTGTGGTGCTGTGCCCTACATAGTGGGAATGGGACTTGGACAGGTGGTAGACGTACCAGGCTCGGTTTTCTCAGAATGCAGACTATTTATAAGGCCATAATGACAGCAAATCAGGAGTACATAAATTAATTCAGAGATGAATCCACGCAAACACGTCAGATAGACCTTGTGTTCCACATGGAATAGCGGACGTGTTTGCTTGATGGCCAGGGAGTCATGTTTATTTCATTGAATGGTACTTAGCTGGTAGGTAATGTTGAGCAGAGATTGTAAATCCGGATAAAGTAAATTGCAACTGGAGAAATATCTTGTAACTAGAATTCATGCAATATTTGAGCCTATTCTGAGAAAGGTGGTCTTATGATAGAGGGCAATGTAGACCCAGATTGGCCCGCGCACCAGTGCAGGCCGTCGATCAGGGTCTACAGGGCTCAACACTCACAGTTTGTACCCTTTCGAACAATACGGTAAGACATGTTCTAGGATCGGTTTGGATCCCAATCTGACTGTGTGGTGCTGTGCCTTACATGGTGGGAATGGGACTTACACCGATTACACATATCAGGTCCGGTTTTCTAAGAATGCAGACGAACAGTATTTAACTCAACAAATCTATACGAGCGTCCAGGATTTATTCAGTCATCCAATAAGGCCATAAGAACACTAAATCTAGATTACGTAAATTCAGAGATGAATCACAACTCCTATTAAACCGGTACAGGTGTATTACCAGCTCCAAGTGCTTAAAAGATACACGTCACTGAGCCGTAAAAACACAATTTCATCATTCTCAATCAGGCCATTAATATGATTTCTGAATATTTAATAGCGTCACATGTTGCAATTCCAATAACTCATAAATGAATTCAAGCAATATTTGAGCCACATTCTGATAAAGACGGTCTCATGATTTAGGGCAATGTAGACCCAGAAGAGCCTGCACATCAGTGCAGTCCTTCGGGATATACATGGCTCTACATTCACAGTTCGTGTAACACAACTACATCATTTATTGTATACACAACTCAAGTGCAATTGTCGAGCTTAATAATCATATTTTTGTTTGCAGATCGTTTACCCATGGAATACCTGCCTTGTCATACATTGGCAAAATCACATAGCACTCGTATATAGTATGTGAAAGATAAAGCAACACTCCTTGAGTGAATAGATGGCTAAAACATGTTATAATACTTTTAATATACATTATAAAAATGGCCCAAACTACATGTGTATCTGCCCCGGGGGCGGGGCCATATAGCGGGGGAATACACATTTTTCGGTCCCCACAGTGCGGGGGATATACCAGGGCTTTGCAAAAAAAAAATGCAATGTCCCCGCTATCCCCCGCTATTTCCCGGCCTGGGGGGGGGGGGGGGGCGGGGATTACAATTGACTGGTGCATAACAACTGCATAAATTTGATGACTAAAAGTATGCAGAATTATTATACTGAATTTATTACATTATCACAGCCAAATTGTATTTTCCCAAGTTTAACTTGTGATATGTGATATATCGCGTCTGATTTATATACGGAACGTATTATCTGTGCGTACATCGTACGTGTTTAGCCATGTTGAATGTGAACGTATGTTGAAGATAAATACTCGCCATTTAATAATTTTGTTTACATTTGTATACTGTGTTAAAAACGTAGGTGACCATATATACACTAGAGGTGTACCGCTTTGAGCTGGCGCGTTATTATTGTAAACACGTGCTATTTTTAAATAGTTTACATCATATGTTGTAGACATGGTATTTGTATGTATACCAGCGCAAACGCATTAACATTCGATAGAATTGCTAATAATAGTAACATAGTTTAGTGCTCTAGTGGGTAGATCTGCTGTTTGGTGATCGAACGGTGGTGAGTTCGAATCCTGCCAAAGGAATACATTTTTCTCTCGCTTTTACTATTTTGGCGCCAGAGGTAACGCACACAGTCCGAAACAGTCGTGCATTTACTTTCACACCACATTATAAAACTCTTCACTTTGAACCTAATCATTGTGAAATGCATTCTGCACATTCATGTGTTATTGTGAAAGTCCACCTCGACTCACTACAAAATGCAAATATGTTACGGAGAACACCATGTCGAAAAATAAACCTCTCACTTCAGATAATAAACAAATAAATAAATAAACGTGGATGCATGTGGTTCATAATTACCATGTCAATTGTTGTTACATGTAATAAAGATGCATTAAAAAGAAAACAAAAAAACAATCATAAATATATAATGGCCAAAGTGAGGATCAAACGCATGCAGTGCAAAATCAATATCAAGTGCCACCGTTGGCCGCCAGTTTACCCACTACTCCAGTATGAGAAACTGTTTTGTCAATCGCAATATATCGATCATGACTATAGCGACGCGCCATAATAAACAGGGAAATACCTACAGGAATTCCATGTTTATTTATACACCAATGTTTATATAAACAAAGCATGTAAACAACGCCATGTCAGGCTGGTATACTTATAATGTGCAGTGAATCTATTTAAACAAAATTACATGTAATATCAAAACAACCTGGTCGTGAGCTGATGCAGCTATCATTTTTTTCCCGCCTGGGAAAAACCCTGTAAATTAGACACAACAATCCCATGTATATGTAGGTATTACATCACTGTCAAATTCATGTGGGTGGGGAGGGGTATATTTTATTTAACAGGGCGGGCACACTTGTCGACATCTAATATCCTCACCCTGGCAACTTTGGTCATCTAATTCCTGTCCCGTGGCATTTATTTTGTGTCTAAAACATGTCCTTGGCTGGTTGATCCTAGATAACCATAAGCCTAGTGCATTACTCACTGTTTCAGACTCCTCCCCCATCTTTCCCCATCTACTTCACCCCCACCCACAGAAACACCCATGCATCACATCCCGAGCGGGATAGCTATTGATAGCTACATTACATGATCATACTTAATAGGAGAATTAATACACCTGTCAAATCTTATATATTATGAATTAGACAGCATAATTATCCCCAATTGTTTGGAATTAGACAGCATGTAAAACCTGTCCTAACAGCTATATAAATTAGGTAAATGCAATTCCCATCCCACAGTAGCGAGCACAATAATTAGATAGTAAGAAAGTGATATACATGTACTGTCATAATGTCAGAGGTAAACCCGCTTTCCACCTCTCTTGACGATTGGAAGATATTGTCGCGTGACACGTGCATTCTTGTACATTCTGGAATCCGTATAATTGTATATTTGTGATGTGTGGTACTGTGTTGTATTGTTGTGCGTATTATTGATTTCAGATCCCTGTGATTCCACATACCTGTGGTTTCACACACCTGTGGTTTTTGCACACCTGTGGTTTGGCATGTACATTTGCCATGTGCAATGTGCATGTAATAAGGGGGCTTATGTTGTATTGGTGGAAATACGTTTATGCGTGTCATTTTGCGGATTTTTATATACGTCTATTTTATGAGCAATGTTTTACTGATGTCACGCCATATTTGCCACAGACTATGCATGTGTGTGGTAGAGAACTCGTTGACTGCGTGTGCTGGTTTCGCTAGGGAAAAGATACCTTTTAGTATTACGGATGTCCACTGTCCGTGCCAGCCGAGTTTGTCCGCGTGTCAGTGTTTCACCATATAAGGGACCTTCTGTAGGTGAAGCCAGTATACAGCGCATACCATACCATGGTCTGCCCTGTTATGTATGCTACGGGTTAGTGTTCATCATAGCCTGGTACTGGCCAACACGGATATATCAGATCCCATAATGGTGATGTTTTGTGTCGTGATATTTTCCGTAAATGACCACGATATTTGAGTTTAGTATGTGCTACACTCTCATTTGAGTGTATAGCCGTAGGACCGTTATGGAGGGGTTTGGCGGGGCCAAGAAGCGACCTTCGCATTGTCGAGACCAGTCGAGTAGATTTCGGATTATGAGATCTGGGTCTATAGTGTGCAGATTTATGGTAGTGTGGGGTATACCATGTTGGATGGTATTTATTCCACGAGGGCTGTACACTGGTTTGGTTGAATTTAAGGCGTGGGAACATATATTTATGCCAAATATAACCCACGGGTGACATGGCAAAAGCCATGGTTTTGTAGTATTTATGTGAGATGTCGTACGAGGGGGTAGGCATATCCATTATTCCGTGCATGGTTTTCACTGGTGCGTATATAAGCGATGTCTCGCTATGTGTTGGCGGGACACATATTTTCTGGTTACAGAAGACTAGTACTGTATTCACCAGTGACACGGAGGATTTTGGTATGTATCTAGAACATTTTATTTCAGCTGTGATTTCCGTTGTTCGATTCCCGTTTTAGTCTGTTGTGCATCCTGTCTGTCTGTCTGTGCGTATTCGTCCAGTAATTGGAGATTCATTTCATTTTTGTAGCCTCTTGAGAACGCTCCAGCGAGCCACATTGGACGTTTTGGTCCACTCGTTTGAGGGCAGACCCCAGTCAGTGCAGAGTATCGGGTCGTCCGAGTGTCCGTACGTCTGTCTGGCGCAGTGTGTGTAGCAGCTCCGGGTACAGGCCTGTATAGAGCAGTGTGTGATAGCTACCTCGCGTTCAGCAGACAGTCACAGCCATAGTTTAGTGAAGTGAAACGCCATACACACATATCATATCATTATACTACCACCGAGTTGAATGTCACCTAAGTGAAACTTTTCCCGGCGTCTTAGCCAACGTGATAATCGCCATTTTTGTATTATATCGGAACATTACATCCGGTCTACCACTTCCGGTATTACAACCCATTGATTCACCATGGATACTTTACATCGGGTCTACCACATCCGGTTGCTACAGTCGAGTGATACCATAGGAACTTTACATCTGGTCCACCATTTCCGGAGATAATACTACCTGTGGAACTTTACTTCCGGGAACCAGCTTCCGGAACATTATCGTTATTGACTATCATGTGATGTAACCACATCCGGCTTTGACTTTGACATTCATACTTTGGAAATATATTGCATAGGCAATACATATGTAATACTTTGATAGTGTATGGTAATACTCCTATCATGGCATATCATGGCTAAAGGATTGTAGTAAGACTACATATATTGTTTATGGATTAATCCACTTGAAGTTGGATTATAGCCATATTGTTGACTATACCTCATATTGCGGTGAGGCAGACCTTGGGACCTTGATACTCAGAGGTTACACTATCTATTGAGATACGCCAGCACTGGGGTAGCTCAGATGATTGTCATTTTGTCCTCCAATGTTCGTTATGCCATGTTATACTTGTATGTTATTTCACTTTGATTAGCGATCATCAAAGTACTTGTGCATTCATACTATTGTCCACTACGGGACCATTGAGATACCACATACCGAGTTTATTCGTCTATAGCTTTTAAGTTGCGTTAAAGTATAACAGTCGATTGGCTTACAACCTTGTAGTAATTGAATAGTATCATGCACAGTACAGTGATGTTCGCATATCAATGTATCATATATTCCTGTGTGTTCCCATGTAATATAGTGTACATTATAAGTGATTAAGTGACTACGTGTACTTATCTACGCTGGCCTATCCCTTACACTTCAACTGCATTGTTACCACTTTTTCGTTCGTCAGATCAAGCTATATTGGCCATAACGTCATAACAATTGAAGTATACTTGGTTCATATGATAATTGGGGGAGACAATTTGTCTCGATCATTCCTGACCTTGGTAATGACCTTGACAATGGTGTCAGAAGTGGGATTTTGTTTCTCTTTTTATAATCAGTTTCTTCAAAGCAGTTGAAGTAAGGAGGCTAGAATAGCTGTACCCCTAGCGTCGTCAAAATTCAATCTTGTATTTGTTTGCCTTGGGAGTTAATGTAAGATGCACTCCAACACTTAGGCACTAATACATCACCACATACATGATTTGACTACCTAGGTACAGAAGTATAGAGTTGAGACGATCTGGTGAGATAGTGGATGTAAGGGTCATTGTAATTTTTGATTTGTCAACAGTACCTCCCTGTGATGATGGCACAGCGGGTGTTCTAGGTTAGCACTAGACACTTCTGCATCTGAGGCGAGATTACTATCACTATTATATTGTGTATGCACAATACTATGTCCTGCCAGGTGTCTATAACCAGTCCCCAATATTTGTGTCCAGTACCATAGCGAGGGAATTGTAAATATACCATTACATTAGACTATACATATACCGGATTGACTTACCCGAATTGAGAAACGTATACCGTCGTTAGGAGTAGAGACCGGATTGATTTACCTTAACCTTATAGACGTGAAGCAAGAGACTCGCACAATCATCACTAAGTGATTTGAGTGCTAGAGACCTTGTGTACCGTCGGTAAAGCGTGTAAATCGATAATCCGGAGTTGAGTTGAGAGTGAGAATGTCGTCCATTTAAGGAGCTAATGGACATAGGCAAAAGCTTAGGTCTAGCAGATTCAGAGTTAAGGACCTTTGTAAAGGAAGAGCAGGAGGAGAGAAAGACAGGAAAGACTAGAGGCTAGACAGCTGAGAAAGATAGGTTAGATGCTGCGCAGTTAGCTAAGGAGGTTGAGCGACAGCTGAGAAAGATAGGTTAGATGCTGCGCAGTTAGCTAAGGAGGTTGAGCGACAGGCTGAGAAAGATAGGTTAGATGCTGAGACGGTTGGCTAAAGAGTCTGAGCGGTTGACTAAAGAGGTTGAACGACAGGCTGAGAAAGATAGGTTAGATGCTGCGCAGTTAGCTAAGGAGGTTGAGCGACAGGCGGAGAAGGATAGGTTAGATGCTGAGCAGTTAGCTAAAGATGTTGAGCGACAGATGGGAAAGATAGATTAGATGCCAATGAAGCACAGTTAGCTCTAGAATTCAAATTGCGAGAACTAGACACTAAGCATCAGGTAGAAATGGCAAAAGTAGAAAGGGGAGAAGTAGTAGATGAAGAGAGACATGATAGGGACTATGGCAGAGCATTCGGTCCGAAGCTGCCACATTTTGATCAGAATAATGACAACATGGATAGTACTTAGCTAGATTTGAGAGGTACGCAGCAATTCAAAGGTGGGGGAGAGATAAGTGGTCACTACACTTGAGTGCGTTATTGAAGGGCAAGGCATTAGATGTATATTCTAGACTACCTATTGATGATGCTCTTGACTATGATAAGTTGAAATCCGCATTGTTGAAATGTTTTGATCTAACAGAAGATGGGTTCAGACGCATGTTCAAAAACACCAAACCTGATCACAGTGAATCATTTGTGCAATATGCTAGTCGGTCAAAGAACTATTTAGATAGATGGTTTGAGTTAGGTAAGGTGAATAGAACATATGAAGGAGTACTAGACTACCTGATCAGAGATCAGATGTTAAGTATATGCAGTCGTGAGCTCTATTTATTTCTCAAAGAGAAAACATTTGACTCGATAGATCAGATGGCGTTTCAGGCAGATTACTTTGCAGAAGCTAGAGGAGGTAGCAAGTATGTAGTTTCAGAGGAACAGTACTAGCAACAGCAACTGAGTACAGGTCAGTAGATAACCAGAGGCGCAAGGTAAGTAGTGCGGATAATCGATCTAGAGATAGGAGTCGAGATAGGGACAGATATCAGAATAGAGACCACAATAGAAGCCAGTAGGGGTAGTTATGATAGAAGCCCGAGTAGAGGTAGTTATGACAGAAGTACCAGCAGGAACGGCTATGATAGGCATCGCGGGACATGTTACCATTGTGGCAAAGAAGGTCACATGTCCTACGATTGTCCTAAACGTGACCGTCCTCAGCTTACAAAGCAGCAGCAGTCGAGGAAGAGAAACATGTAAGTTTTGCAGATAAAGAACAGAGAGGTCGGTACAGAGGTAGAAGTAGAGGTAGAAGTGGAAGGCACACTAGAGGCAGAGGTAGAGGTAGATGGCAAAACACGGAACAACCAGGGGAAAACCAAGGAAATTTCTGTGTGGTTGATACCGACACCACTATTGTATGTTCAGGTAGCGAGATACAGCCGGAGTTGATTAACGGATGTACATTTGGTATGGATAGGCTACCCGTAGCAGAGGGCACATTAAATGGGAAAAAGGTCACAGTAATGCGAGATACTGGGTGTACCGGGGTGGTCGTCAGGAAAGCTTAGTACAACCAGATCAGTTTTTAAGCAAAGTTTCAACATGCATGCTGGTAAATAGGAGCAAAATGAGTGGAATTCCTACCGCCCGGGTAGATCTAGATACACCTTTTTTCAAAGGTCAGGTAGAAGCCCTTTGCATGACAGATACAATGTATGATGTTACCATAGGTAATGTAGACGGGTCAGAGTTACCGGTGATATCGGATTTTAGAGGCGCTAAATCGTGCGCAGTTGAAACTAGGTCACAAACGACAGCCCGAGACGAATCATATAAGACCCTCAAAGTCCCTACCGCAATCGCGAACGTATCACGCGATGAATTCAAAGAGGCGCAGGCACATGACGTCACATTGACGTCAGTTCGAAATAAATGCAAAAGACGGAACGGTACGGTCAAGTAAGAACGGAAACAAATCGAAATTCGCATACCGAAAAGACTTGTTGTATCGTAATTTCGAATCGATAGGGTCAGGTAGGATGACCATCACTGGTAGTCCCAAAAACACTTAGGACTACCGTGATGAAAGTGGCACATGAATCAATCATGGCGGGCCATTTAGGGGTTAAGAAGACAACTGATCGAGTGTTATCAGAATTTTATTGGCCAGGCGTGGGCAGTGACATTACACGGTTTTGTAGGTCTTGTGACATATGTCAAAAGACTGTGTCAAAGGGACACATCACCAAGGTTCCGTTAGGAACTATGCCGTTGATAGACACTCCGTTCAAACGAGTCGCAGTTGATATTGTAGGGCCAATTTTTCCAGCTACCGATCGGAAGAATCGTTACATACTAACGTTAGTTGATTATGCAACTAGGTACCCAGAAGCGGTACCACTACCAGGCATCGAGGCCGAACGAGTCGCGGAAGCTCTCGTGGATATGTTCAGTAGACTGGGTATCCCCGAGGAGATGCTCACCGATAGGGGTAGTCAATTTACGTCGGCAGTCATGGAGGAAGTTAGTAGATTGTTATCGCTGAGACAATTAACCACGACACCGTACCAACCACAGTGTAACGGTCTCGTGGAACGGTTCAATGGTACGTTAAAGCAAATGCTTCGTAGAATGGCAAGCGAACGTCCCAAAGATTGGGACAAATACATTAACGCGCTCTTATTCGCGTATCGCGAAGTCCCTCAAGAAAGTTGGCTTTCTCACCGTTTGAACTATTGTACGGAAGGACCGTTCGGGTCCGATGAGCATACTAAGAGATCTGTGGTCCGAGAAGGACATAGAGGACAACGTCAAAACGACGTATCAGTACGTCCTCGACTTGCGCGAACGGCTCGAGAAAACGTGGCGAATCGCGCATGAGAACTTGAAGAGTGCTCCAAAAAGTACGCAAAGTACTACAACCGTAAGACTCGTAGTAGGCAGTATGCAGTGGCAGATCAGGTACTTGTACTACTACCGACAGACAACAACAAATTGCTTCTTAGGTGGAAGGGACCATACCCCATAACAGAGGTAGTTAATGAGTGGGACTATAGGGTTGACATGGGAGGGAAGTTGAAAACCTTTCATGCAAACCAAACATGTTAAAGAGGTACGAGACTAGGCCTGAGCACCCGGGGAAGGGAATACTCACTGTAATAAATGCGGCCGTGATAGAAGACACAGTAGAGGGGGATCCTAGTCCAAGTGGGTGTAGTGCCGAAGAAAACATGTTATGTCCCAGGGGATTAGAGTCCGATACGGAGAGCAAAGTTGACCTGTCGCCTGATTTAGGCAAGAAACAAAAGACGCAAGTCAAAGAGATCTTACGGGAAAATTCTTCACCCATGTCCTGAGGGACGCATCAGGACACACCCATATAGAGAAACATGAGATAAAGTTGTCAACGCAAGACCCATTAAGAATTAGGGGGTACCCTATCCCATTTAAGGTCAGGGAAACAGTCAGCCAGGAAGTAGAGGAGATGCTGAAGCTAGGTGTCATAGAACCTTCAAAATCACCCTACTCATCCCCCGTAATTCTGGTTAGGAAAAAGGAGGACGGGGGGCTCCGATTCTGCATTGATTTCCGGCAACTTAACAAAGTCACTGTGTTTGATGCGGAACCAATGCCAAATATTGAAGAGATGTTCTCTAAGTTGGCGGGACATAGCTACTTTTCAAAGCTGGACCTGAGTAAGGGCTACTGGCAGGTCCCATTGGATGAGAATTCCAGGGAATATTCCGCTTTCGAGGACACCCCAGGGTCTATTCCAGTTCAAGGTCATGCCCTTTGGAATGGTCACGGCACAGGCCACATTCTGTAGACTCATGAGGAAAGTATTAAAGGGGTCCACAATGCAGACAGCTTTGTTGATGACATCTTGATATTCTCCCATACGTGGCAACAACACCTGGGAGCTCTGAGTGAAGTCCTCTCCCGATTGTCCGATGCAAATCTAACGGCAAAACCCTCCAAGTGCAGCATTGGGTACAGGCAACTTGAGTGCCTGGGACATACTATCAGCAGTAAGAAAGAACTAAGGGCCCATCCCGAAAAGGTCAAGGCCGTTCATGAAGCTAATGTCCCTGAGACAAAGAAGGAGGTCAGGCTTTCTTGGGGTTAGCCGGGTTCTATAGGAAGTTCATGCCCAACTTCGCAGAGATAGCGAGCCCGCTCACTGAACTTACTAAGAAAGGTCAACCAAACAAGGTCAACTGGGGGACACCCCAACAGAAAGCTTTCGTTACCCTCAAGGGATTATTGACCAGGACCCAGTTCTGAAACTGCCCGAACTAGACAAACCTTTCGTGCTCAGGACGGATGCTTCCGACATTGGTTGGGGGCAATACTGTTACAAGAGCAGGATGGTATCCCACTTCCGATAGCGTATGCCAGCAAAAAGATGTTGCCAAGGGAACGCAATTATTCGGTAGTTGAGAAGGAGTGTCTGGCAGTCGTGTGGGGGGTCGAGAAGTTCCACCGTTATTTGTTTGGGGGGGGGAATTTATCCTAGAAACGGACCACCAACCGTTGGTTTACCTAAACAAAGCCAAGGTTGCAAATTCCCGACTAATGAGGTGGGCCTTGATACTGCAACCTTACCGAATGCGTATTGTTGCGATAAAAGGGGCCGACAATAATCTGGGGGCAGACTACCTGAGCAGGATATCGGGGTAGATTCAGCTGTGCCAACGTGTCTCGCGATTATGCACGAAAGTGTAAACACTTTTTGTTTAGGGGGAGATATGTCGCGTGACACGTGCATTCTTGTACATTCTGGAATCCGTATAATTGTATATTTGTGATGTGTGGTACTGTGTTGTATTGTTGTGCGTATTATTGATTTCAGATCCCTGTGATTCCACATACCTGGTGGTTTCACACACCTGTGTTTTTGCACACCTGTGGTTTGGCATGTACATTTGCCATGTGCAATGTGCATGTAATAAGGGGCTTATGTTGTATTGGTGGAAATACGTTTATGCGTGTCATTTTGCGGATTTTTATATACGTCTATTTTTATGAGCAATGTTTTACTGATGTCACGCCATATTTGCCACAGACTATGCATGTGTGTGGTAGAGAACTCGTTGACTGCGTGTGCTGGTTTCGCTAGGGAAAAGATACCTTTTAGTATTACGGATGTCCACTGTCCGTGCCAGCCGAGTTTGTCGCGTGTCAGTGTTTCACCATATAAGGGACCTTCTGTAGGTGAAGCCAGTATACAGCGCAGACCATACCATGGTCTGCCCTGTTATGTATGCTACGGGTTAGTGTTCATCATAGCCTGGTACTGGCCAACACGGATATATCAGATCCCATAATGGTGATGTTTTGTGTCGTGATATTTCCGTAAATGACCACGATATTTGAGTTTAGTATGTGCTACACTCTCATTTGAGTGTATAGCCGTAGGACCGTTATGGAGGGGTTTGGCGGGGCCAAGAAGCGACCTTCGCATTGTCGAGACCAGTCGAGACCAGTCGAGTAGATTTCGGATTATGAGATCTGGGTCTATAGTGTGCAGATTTATGGTAGTGTGGGGTATACCATGTTGGATGGTATTTATTCCACGAGGGCTGTACACTGGTTTGGTTGAATTTAAGGCGTGGGAACATATATTTATGCCAAATATAACCCACGGGTGACATGGCAAAAGCATGGTTTTGTAGTATTTATGTGAGATGTCGTACGAGGGGTAGGCATATCCATTATTCCGTGCATGGTTTCACTGGTGCGTATATAACGATGTCTCGCTATGTGTTGGCGGGACACATATTTTCTGGTTACAGAAGACTAGTACTGTATTCACCAGTGACACGGAGGATTTTGGTATGTATCTAGAACATTTTATTTCAGCTGTGATTTGCCGTTGTTCGATTCTTTTCCGTTTTAGTCTGTTGTGCATCCTGTCTGTCTGTCTGTGCGTATTCGTCCAGTAATTGGAGATTCATTTCATTTTTGTAGCCTCTTGAGAACGCTCCAGCGAGCCACATTGGACGTTTTGGTCCACTCGTTTGAGGGCAGACCCCAGTCAGTGCAGAGTATCGGGTCGTCCGAGTGTCCGTACGTCTGTCTGGCGCAGTGTGTGTAGCAGCTCCGGGTACAGGCCTGTATAGAGCAGTGTGTGATAGCTACCTCGCGTTCAGCAGACAGTCACAGCCATAGTTTAGTGAAGTGAAACGCCATACACACATATCATATCATTATACTACCACCGAGTTGAATGTCACCTAAGTGAAACTTTTCCCGGCGTCTTAGCCAACGTGATAATCGCCATTTTTGTATTATATCGGAACATTACATCCGGTCTACCACTTCCGGTATTACAACCCATTGATTCACCATGGATACTTTACATCGGGTCTACCACATCCGGGTTGCTACAGTCGAGTGATACCATAGGAACTTTACATCTGGTCCACCATTTCCGGAGATAATACTACCTGTGGAACTTTACTTCCGGGAACCAGCTTCCGGAACATTATCGTTATTGACTATCATGTGATGTAACCACATCCGGCTTTGACTTTGACATTCATACTTTGGAAATATATTGCATAGGCAATACATATGTATACTTTGATAGTGTATGGTAATACTCCTATCATGGCATATCATGGCTAAAGGATTGTAGTAAGACTACATATATTGTTTATGGATTAATCCACTTGAAGTTGGATTATAGCCATATTGTTGACTATACCTCATATTGCGGGTGAGGCAGACCTTGGGACCTTGATACTCAGAGGTTACACTATCTATTGAGATACGCCAGCACTGGGGTAGCTCAGATGATTGTCATTTTGTCCTCCAATGTTCGTTATGCCATGTTATACTTGTATGTTATTTCACTTTGATTAGCGATCATCAAAGTACTTGTGCATTCATACTATTGTCCACTACGGGTACCATTGAGATACCACATACCGAGTTTATTCGTCTATAGCTTTTAAGTTGCGTTAAAGTATAACAGTCGATTGGCTTACAACCTTGTAGTAATTGAATAGTATCATGCACAGTACAGTGATGTTCGCATATCAATGTATCATATATTCCTGTGTGTTCCCCATGTAATATAGTGTACATTATAAGTGATTAAGTGACTACGTGTACTTATCTACGCTGGCCTATCCCTTACACTTCAACTGCATTGTTACCACTTTTCGTTCGTCAGATCAAGCTATATTGGCCATAACGTCATAACAATTGAAGTATACTTGGTTCATATGATAATTGGGGGAGACAATTTGTCTCGATCATTCCTGACCTTGGTAATGACCTTGACAGATATTGACTTACATAACCTACTAACTTCAATGCGTCTAATCTAAACATTATGGGGCCATAATGGTGATAGGCTACCGGCCATGATAACAAACACTTATACATATATTGCCAGCAGTGTAGACCCAGATCAGAATGCGCATATGCGCAGTCTGATCTGGGTCTACACTGGTGTTTATTGCTTTGGGAACACACTATTGATGCATTCAAACGCACTAAATAAAGTCTACATGCACGTACCAGGTAATATGTGCTAGCTGATCAGCGACCCAACTAAACCCCCATTATGCTGTTGTTATTGCGGGTCAAATGTGATAAATAAACAATACAAACAGTATCACATATATCTCCCTATCTCACACCAGGGTCATACAGACCAATCCGACAAGATGACGAGGCTAGGATGCTGCTATGGGCTTGCCCTGTTGGTTGCGATCGCCACCACCCCGGTGGCACTCGGCGATGTGAACCCCTGTGTCCCACGTTACTTCGACCAGGACTCGTTCGTGTGTGTTTGTAATGCGACCTACTGCGACGAAGTTACGTCATCGCCTAGACCACGAGGTAAGTTAGAAATGAGCCGAGTTCAGTAGCCTATTTCACCAAAATTACAATGTATACTTACCTTGCTAAATACACTTTGAGGGAGAAATGTTCAATCTAAGGATAATTTTTTATTATACTGAATTATTACATTATCACAGCCATTTTGGCTGTGATAATGCAATAAATTCTGTATAGTAATTCTGCATATTTATACCCACTTTTTTAGGGGAAAAAAATGGGTATATTGTTTTCGTCACGGGTGTCCGTCCGTCCGTACGTCCGTCCGTACGTCCGTCACGTTTCTTGTAACTCGAAAAACTTTTTCACCTTCATACCTACGCGCCTGATATTTCGTATGTAGCTTCGTTATCATGTGTAGATGCGCAAAGTGAATTCGGATTTTTGATCCGACCCTCCATCATGGATTATCTCCCCCTTTCGGACTCAGAATTTCCCATTTTTTCCTTGTAACTCGAAAAACTTTTTCACCTTCATAGCTACGCGCCTGATATTTGGTATGTAGCTTCGTTATCATGTGCAGATGCGCAAAGTGAATTCGAATTTTTGACGACCCTCCATCATGGATTATCTCCCCCTTTCGGACTCAGAATTTTCCCTTTTTTTTTTTTTTTTTTTTTTTTTTTATTTTTTTCCTTGTAACTCGAAAAAAGAAAAACTTTTTCACCTTCATACCTACGCGCCTGATATTTCGTATGTAGCTTCGTTATCATGTGCAGATGCGCAAAGTGAATTCGGATTTCCCCATGGATTATCTCCCCCTTTCGGACTCAGAATTTCCCATTTTTTCCTTGTAATTCGAAAAACTTTTTCACCTTCATACCTACGCGCCTGATATTTGGTATGTAGCTTCGTTATCATGTGCAGATGCGCATAGTAAATTCGGATTTTTGATCCGACCCTCCATCATGGATTATCTCCCCCTTTCGGACTCCGAATTTCCCATTTTTTCCTTGTAACTCGAAAAACTTTTTCACCTTCATACCTACGCGCCTGATATTTGGTATGTAGCTTCGTTATCATGTGCAGATGCGCAAAGTGAATTCGGATTTTTGATCCGACCCTCCATCATGGATTATCTCCCCCTTTCGGACTCAGAATTTTCCATTTTTTCCTTGTAACTCGAAAAACTTTTTCACCTTCATACCTACGCGCCTGATATTTGGTATCTCCCCCTTTCGGACTTAGCATTTGGGGAAAGTGGGTATATTGCGATGGCGCGCCATCGACTTTTTCTAGTTGTAAGTGTGATTAGGCAACATGTACATGTAAGAGCTATGGATGGACACTGGCGAATTTCCACAGTTTCCACGCCAAACTGTTTCCTTCCAAGCATCGTTTTAATATGTACATGGACCAACCTTGTGGGACTAATTGACAAACTATAATGCTCGACTCCCCATTATACATGTATGTATTGAGTGTGCTATTTATTAAGTGAGAATACTGGTCTTAAAAGAAATGAGGCTAAGTACTATAGTATAATTCCAGCACAAACATATTTACACAATTCCCTAACATTTGATTGGCCCGTAGCAAGTCTCTGTCCAAAATTTATATCCCAGTAAACTCCCACGCCATACTACTTTCCGTAACCGTGAGGCGCAGTTAAAATAATTCTTAAGAAAGCGGAAAATAAACACATTTTCTTGATGAATTTATTTCAAATGCTGGAATTATAAGGAATGAATGGCCTTTTTGTGGAATTTATCGGGGATATAAAATCTTTCTTTATTTTTGATTTTTTTTTTCGAAAATTGTAATTTTGTATCGCTTCGTCCAGTATTCCCGCGACTTTTCCAAGTTTATACCCCGATAAATTCCACAAAAAAGGCCATTCATTCCTATAATGCATACATCAACACAAATGTTCCAATATATTGCATACTCCAAAGCTCCAGATAAGCTTTGTGTCCAAAGTGTACTATACCCCGATTTCAAAATCATTGCGTATTTTACTTTTACAAGTGGATTATTGATTTTCTTTATTACTAAATAGGGAACAAATGATAAAAAGATATCAAATGTAAACATTCATTTATTTGAGCTGCAAAAAGCAAACTTTTTGCAGCTCAACTTAGTGAATTTTCAACTTTATGACAGTATTTTCGCTACTCAATTTGAAAACCAATGCGTATTTTCACATTACTGTGCGTATTTTGTACTCCAACTAGTGATAATCAATGCATATTCAGCTAAAATGATTGTGTAAAATACGCCAATACGCACCTTACAGGGCTCACACTGGCTTTTTTTCTCTTTGCGCCAACACTTTCGCCAAATAAAAAAAATTGGAGCCATTTCAGTGAAGTTGGAGCCAAATTTTAAGCCAGCTTCAAAATCAAATATTTGACCATCTTAGTTTTTCAGAGACCGTTTTGAGGGACTTAATGTGATTGTGTCTCAGATGGTACCTCCGAAGATGCATTTCACAAAAACAGTTGAGATACATCAATGAATACCATCGCAACCACAGGTTGAAATAACGGACCGAGGTCTATAAATACATTAAATATACCTAAAAGCATTAATAAGTCAAAATATAGGAGAGAGTAAAGAATTTGTTTAGCTTATTTTTCACTTATTAATGCTTTTAGGTATATTTAATGTATTTATAGACCTCGGTCCGTCAGTTCAACCTGTGATAGCAACTTGTCCTTGTTCATAAATATATGTTTTTCGGCTAATTATCGCATCTGCATGTCCACTTTCAACGTCATGGATAGCAAATCCAGAAAATTCATGCTAAATTTAACTTGGCCGTATTGAAATCTATCTGGAAAATCTCACTAGTAGTGATGTAATTCCTTTCACCGATTTACAGTTGCCACCGACTACCATTTTGCTGCAGATAAGACACATTACAATATATTTCAGCATTGCACACTTCTACATAATCACCACAAACACTGTAATACATGTACAACAATTGTGCATGATAAGCAAAACTAACCGAATTTAACAATACGACAACTGAATGTTATCGCTGGCGTAGCCGATGATGTAGTGTTCAGTCATGTGACCACAATCGCGAGGTCATGCGCGGGAAATAGGAATGCTATATTTAGCAAAACTGGCTTTGCAACAAGTTATTTTTTTTCAATAATATTTTTGTTATTATTACTTAATTTTTTTCAGGTCATATACATATATGTTCCGAAATACAAATCTACCGTAAAATGATCTTTCACTAACTGTTTTGCTCACAGTCCATCCACCCAGGGCCTTTAACCATTACAATGCTGAATGAAATGTTGTCGTCTGCTGATTATTATTTTGTTTTCCCTTTTCTTCATCAAAAACATGCTTTCACAGCACTTTATAATTATTTCCATTGAATTGCTGCCAGGTTGGATGACACTACAAACCGAGATCCCATCCCTATATGACCATAGTTGTTGCTGGGACATATAACCCACTCACTTTTACTTTCTCAGTTTATGAAATGCTGCCATGGTTTATTGAGAACAAAATATATAACAACAGCAGACGACAATTTTGGTTCCCTCATTCTAAGGGTTAAAATATAACTTGCATACAATAGGTTCCATGCAATTTTGAATAAAAGTATCAAAGAGGCTGAATCTCAAGTACGGATCAGCTGTTTCAAGTGAATACAACTGCGGATATTTCCCTGTTTACCAGGCGAATTTCACTTCCTAGACCACAACAGGAGGTGCCTCTTGTTGATAAACCATGATAATTAACTTTGTAAAGAATCCCTTGAC
This sequence comes from Conchocele bisecta, assembly GCA_029237695.1. Classification (NCBI taxonomy): domain Eukaryota; kingdom Metazoa; phylum Mollusca; class Bivalvia; order Lucinida; family Thyasiridae; genus Conchocele; species Conchocele bisecta. The sequence goes on from CM055268.1 coordinate 80,169,548, forward strand.
CAGTTTATGGCCCACGTCTGTTAATGATACATAACAAATCTGTTCCCAATAAAGTTTATACAGAGTAATTGACCGCCACTTAAAACTTCACATGTTTCTGTCGAAATTACACACAGGTGGACTGGTTATCGATTTTCTCCAAGCGAAATGTGCATGCTTAGAGGCAAGCGAAAACCCAGTCTGGACCTATCAATACACACACAGAGACCGTGTCCTGGGAAAAGCAGACTTGTGTCAATTTTGCTATTTTTTTACCGGCGCCATTACTTTCGCCAAATTTTGTTTTCTTGTGCCACATTCAATTTATTAGCGCATTTGGCGCCATTTGCGAAGGCCAGCGTGAGCCCTGCCTTATCTGGAGCTCTGATACTGACATCATCATACATTGATTTTTTTCCGAAATGCATTATTTCATGCAGAACTAACAACTGCATATATTTGATGATTAAAACTATGCAGAATTATTATACTGAATTTATTACATTATCACAGCCAAATTGGCTGTGATAATGTAATAAATTCAGTATAATAAAAATTATTAAATTTATCATAAAATTGAAAATTTCTCCCTCAAAGTATACTTTGCTAGGAAAGTATACTTTGCAATGTTGATGAAATCGGCTACTGATCACCTGCCATGTTTTCTATAGCCGTCTATCTTAATCAAATATTGCATTAGTATAGTAGCATTATTAATACACCGTGCTGCTTAACCCGAATTTTCTGTCTGTAACACGGCAAGTCATCCTGCATTACAGAAAGAAAAAACGTGTAATTATACTGCGAAAGCATATTTTATTTAATATAATATGTGCACTATTTGCAACTGATAACATGTTTGTCACAGCCGTAGCCTATTTCATCAACATTGCAAAGTATACTTATTTAGCAAAGTATACTTTGAGGGAGAAATTTTAATTTTTAGGATAAATTTATTAATTTTTATTATACTGAATTTATTACATTATCACAGCCATTTGATAATGTAATAAATTCAGTATAATAATTCTGCATACTTTTAATCATCACATATATGCAGTCGTTAGTTCTATATGAAATAATGCATTTCCGGAAAAATAAATGATTACTCCCTCAAAGTATACTTTGCTAGATAAGTATACTTTGCAATTTTGATCAATGTACCTCATGTTCCTACCCTGCACGTTCTCATAACACATACGAGTTTCTCGTCAAACCTGATTAAAGCAGAGCCAACAATTCGCTTTGGAAACAATTAAAGGGGCCAGTGGAATAAAGGAACCTTCTTCCACTGACCCTTTCATGTGCAGGTGTTAGCACATGCATGTACAAAGGCGATACAGTTTTCATTGTAGTATACAGTTATACATATATTGAGCATTATCAGCATGCATAACGCATGTATACTGATAGTGCTTGATATAATTGAGATTACAAAATTTACAATATTTTCCGTAAATGGTGTCAGGAGTTAACGAAATTGTCAGAGTACGTGCGTAATATGATTCCGCATATACTCCGAAAATTTTATGATAATTTTGATTCCGCATTTACTACGAAAATTTTGTCAACTTTTGACTTTATTTATGAAAAATATTGTAATGTTTGTAAATGTATTTAATGAAATGACTCATATGTCCGAATGTGCAACATCACATGACGTCGCTCATGTTGCCCGAGTCTCACGCATGATTGGATGTTCAGTTTCAGGCCGTATCATACCGTACTACGATTCCTACGCCTCCTCCATGGACGGTATGCGGCTTCAGTACACGGAGAAATCCTTCGACTTACAGCCAGACAACCCTGACTTCTACAGTATCGGTAACGCCACGTACCAGTCCATCATCGGGTTTGGTGGCGCATTCACGGACGCCGCTACCATCACCATGCACAAGTTGTCCAGAGCGGCGCGGAGCAATCTACTCGCCTCATATTTCGGTCCGAAGGGAATCGAGTACACCGTTGGCCGAATCCCGATGGCCAGTTGCGACTTCTCGACGCGGATTTATTCATATGACGACTTTGAGAATGATCTGAACCTGACGAAGTTTAGTCTGGCGGAGGAAGACGCTATCTACAAGATACCAACGATCAAAGACGCGATGATGATGAGCCGGAGGAATATCTCCTTTTTCGGGAGCCCGTGGAGTTCGCCATATTGGTTGAAAACTAATAATAACATGACTGGGAAAGGGACAATTAAAGGACAACCCGGTGGTGTGTATTTCAAAGCCTGGGCGAAGTACTTTGTGCGATTTATTGAAGAATATCAAAAGCACGGCGTCGATATTTGGGGTCTTACTGCGCAAAACGAACCAAGTGATGGCATGATTACCAAATTCCCTTTCCAATGTTTAGGTTGGATGCCAGATCTGCAACGCGATTTTATCGTATTGGACTTGGGACCAGCGTTAGAAGAGGCGGGATTTGGTCACGTGAAGCTTATGATTCTCGATGACCAGCGTGTGTTCCTTCCATACTGGGCGGAGGTCGTATTGAAAGACCCAGTGGCGGCCAAATACGTGTCTGGTATCGCCGTCCATTGGTACGAGGACCTTCTGGTGCCCACCAGCGCTCTGGACGACACATATAAACAATTTGGCGACACACACTTCATGATGTACACCGAGGCATGCGAGCAGAACTTGGTGGACTTGAAGAAATCTGTGTCATTGGGGAACTGGCGACGGGCGGAGAGATACTTCATGGACATCTTCCAGGATTTAAAGCACAAAGTGTCAGGATGGACAGACTGGAATATGGCTTTAGATATGATCGGTGGACCGAACTGGACAGGTAACTTCGCGGACAGTCCTATAATTGTTAACGAAGCCAAAGATGAGTTTTATAAACAACCAATGTACTACGCGATGGGGCACTTTAGTAAGTTCATCCCACCTGGCTCCAAACTGATGTCGTTCAGCAAAGAGGCGTCGGGTTATGAAGTCCTGGCGTTTTTACGGCCAGATAATTCTGTTGCCGCCGTGCTAGGTAATTTTGGACCGACTGATAAAAAAGTAACTATACATGACCCCGCGATTGGTGATTTCTATATCAATTACAACATGACCCCATTTAGTCTCCATACACTAACATGGTGGCGCCAATAACATTATACATTGTATACACGTAGGATATGTACATTTAGTCTCCATACACTAACATGGTGGCGCCAATAACATTATACATTGTATACACGTAGGATATGTACATTTAGTCTCCATACACTAACATGGTGGCGCCAATAACATTATACATTGTATACACGTAGGATATGTATATTTAGTCTCCATACACTAACATGGTGGCGCCAATAACATTATACATTGTATACATGTAGGATATGTACATTTAGTCTCCATACACTAACATGGTGGCGCCAATAACATTATACATTGTATACACGTAGGATGATATGTATATTTAGTCTATGGTTTCAATAATTAAAAAATTAAAGTGAAAGGGTCAATAGAAAAAGGGAGCTAACTCCATGAGGAGTTAGTCCCCATTTTTACTGATGCCTTCAAGTTAAAATCTCTGTTAATTGTGTTGAATTAAACTGTGTTGTATTAAACTGTGTTGTATTCATTATACAGTGGAATCCCTCTACTTGGAAAAATTACCTTAGATGTGTTTCGCTGTTATGTATCTCCGATTACAATGACTTTTCATGATTGCAAAACACTAGAATGTGTCGTGAAGTGCTCACATGTCTGATTTACAGTGGAACATCTCCAAACCGGACACCCTGTGGACCGCCCATGGTCTCCGGTTTGGAGAGGTTTTTCTACTGTATTGTTTTCTTTGTTCTTGGAAGCTATAGTTGGGCACATTGTTGGTAAAAGGTACCATACGACGTGTGCGACCACCACAGTATATCAAGGTGCATGATCACGTGGTTACAACAACAACAACGTCTCCCACTCCAAAGTAAGTATTATTTGATATTTTCCTTAATATGCAACGGATTTTGATGAAATATGGCGCAGCAAACGCGTCTTCATGAGCTGCAGTTGGTGGTCTAGGGAGTTTGGCACAGACTTGTGTCGTTTTTGCGAATAATCGATTTCCGTGTCGGAGAGACACGGAAATAGATTCTTCGCAAACACGACACAAGTTTGGGCGAAAATAAAGAGACCACCAAATGCAGCTTAACAAGACGCGTTTAATGCGCCATATTACATCAAAATCCGTTAGTAATAAGGACACTATAAAAGAATACGTACTTTGAATCGGTACTTGTTGTTGTTGTTAGTACCACGTGATCATACACCTTGTATATGGTGAACATGTATGTTCGCACTGCCTGATCAAGGTAGCCGATGGTTGCCATTCAGTCAATCCAATCTAACAGCTATATGAAATATGACGTGGCTTTGGAAAGGCGGCCACTATGTTCCTTAATGTTGTGTGTCTTTTGTATAAAATTTACACTATCAAGGAAGTGTCGGATATCATATTTATTAAATGAAAAACAACGTAAATGTCTTGCATATTGTCCCCAACGAGCCCCCTTTCCTTCGATGGTATACAGCTAGGAAATAATAAAGTCGCACGTTAATTCTTGCAAAATGTCATTTATTCTCAATTACATTCGATGTTCAACAATTACTTCATATTAAAATAGTTTCATAAACTGTTTATAAACATGTATGTTTAAACAGTTTCGTATTGATGTGCACTACTAGCTGCGTTATTCAATTGAATGGGTACGTGTAAAAAGGGGCCTAACTCTCATGGGGTTACAGTGGGATCAGTGTGTAAGTGCACACACGAACGAACACGACAGGTTGGAACCAACCTGTCGTGTTCGTTCGTGTGTGCACTTACACGCTGACCCCACTGCAGCCAACGTTGCACTCACCCTTTCAATTGGTAATTACTTATACAGTTGAACCTCGCTAAACCAACACCAAGAAAACATCTGTGATCTTATTTTTGATGAGTTTCTTGGTAATTTATCTCCGGTCACAATGTCTGTTCGTGATCGCATAGCACACAACTATGGCTCAGTATGCTCAAATGCCTGATTTACAGTGAAACCTCTCGAAGCCGGACACCCTGGGGACCTCCCATGGTGTCCGGTTTAGAGAGATTTCACTATACATGTATATTTGTCTAAGCATTTCTTCGCGTGTGAAGCTTGGAATAAACCAACTTGATTGGTTTGGTTGAACATGACCGATTGATTTTGAGATTGAATTTCCAGTAAATGCTTAACAAATCAAAGTGTGTTTGTTCCGGCGTTGTGTTTATAACCATACAACTCGTGAGAGATTACCGCAGCTTGTTATGAACATCTATATACATATAGCTGTAAAACGTAACTCTTCAAATACTTGTGTATCGTCTGTAGCTGCAATGAACCATACAGGCGTATACACTTGCAGTATAACCTGGTCTCACCATAATATCTGATATTTCTGTCAGAGGTAATCGTGTAGTTTGTCCGAAATATTACTTCGTACATGTATCATAAAACTACAACCACAATATAAATAGCAATGTAAAACTCAGTCAAGATTGAGGAACGTGGATTAACTGACTGTTCCATATAAAATACGCCGATCGGGTTTTGGCACTTACACATACATACTACCCCGCCCCTCCCCCCCCCCCCCCCCACAAAATAAAATGTTTAATGAAATTAAATTTCACATCTATAAGCAACACTCCTGCCTATTTCGGTCAATGTTAAATTCCCATTCGAATATCGATTTTCACAATAAAATCAATATTTGAAATCATATATATAGTCTTCATATATATTGTTTGGGATAGTTAACATATTTATTATTTTTAAGAAAAAAATACAACAAAATTGAAATTTAATTTTTTTATATTTAATGTGTTTAATTTGATAAAACCCATTGGTGAATTTTACGTGAAACAGAAAGTGTGGGTGTCGATCTACTACTGTGCCAAATATGAATATGTACAAATTTTTGTTTGGTTACTGAGAATATTTCACAATAATTCCAGCACAAACATATTTACACAATTCCCTAACATTTGATTGGCCCGTAGCGAGTCTCTGTCCAAAATTTATATCCCAGTAAACTCCCACGCCGTACTACTTTCCGTAACCGTGAGGCGCAGTTAAAATAATTCTTAAGAAAACGGAAAATAAACACATTTTCTTGATGAATTTATTTCAAATGCTGGAATTATAAGGAATGAATGGCCTTTTTATTGAATTTATCGGGGATATAAACTTGGAAAAGTCGCGGGAATACTGGACGAGGCCTTCCAAAAAATTACAATTTTCGAAAAAAAAAAATATATTTTTTTTTTCTCGAAAATTGTAATTTTTTAGAAGGTCTTCGTCCAGTATTCCCGCGACTTTTCCAAGTTTATACCCCGATAAATTCAACAAAGGCCATTCATTCCTATAATAAAGTATGCACATTGTCTATAGTGCACACAAGAGCAAAAGCTACTGTATCTGACACATGGACATAAACGTCACAATGTCATTGTAAAATATGCATATCATGTATGCTAAACATGTATTAGAAATATGATGGATTTGTAGCAAAGTGATGCAGTCCGCACAATCTATATTGTACAGTGGGGTCAGCGTGTAAGTGCACACACGAACGAACACTACAGGTTGGAACAGGTGTGTGCACTTACACACCGACAAATACAGTGGAACCTCTCTAAACCGGACACCAAGAAAACACGTGTGTCGTATTTTTGTAGAGTTTCTCATCATTTATCTCAGGTAATAATGTCTGTTCGTCATCGCACAGCACACGCATATGGCTCAGAATGATCAAATGCCTGATTTACAGTGAAACCCCTCTAAGCCGGACACCCTGGGGTCCTCCCAGGGTGTCCGGTTTAGAGAGGTTTCACGGTATTGTAATTTGCCCATGAGACAGCTGTCTCTACTCAATAAACTATCCTTCTGTGTTAGTGTTCTGTGACCGTCTAGTCACCTGTTCTGTGTCAGCTGACGTGTCCATGGTTGTTGTATCCGATTGGTGCTCGAAGTGTAGCCGCTCAGCCAATTGTCTTAAATGCCAAAACTCTTCCTGTATTCTTTCCGTGATGCACTTCCGCATTTCTTCCTGAATACAATACATAGAGGATATTCCATGGTACATTTTTAATAGCGGGAAATAATACACGAGTGTGCGTCGGCTTCCGCGTAAGCAACGAGTGAGCGTAGCGAACGAGTTGCTTGCACGGACGCCGACGGACACGAGTGTATTATTTCCGTTATTCAAACATGTACGATGGAATATCCTATTTATTACACTTACACGGCGGTTATATATATAGAGGATCCTACACACCTGATGATGTGATATGATATTTAATAACCTCGTTTACTGATTTAATATGAAACATGCCTCGTTTCCTATGACATCAATCAACCAGCTAATCTCTCTTAGGTTATTTTAGTGGCCCGGTTAATAAGGTTAAATATTAGAGCATGCAGGCTGTGTTGACCATCAAACATATCAATGGTCACTAGAAGTGTATTATGATCTTAACAGCTGTGTTGTAACTCGACGAACGCCAAATGTTATGGTATAAAATGATACACACCAATTATAAACAAGAATTCCGCGGAATCAAATGTCTCGCCTTGTTCCGCCTTGACCTTGACCCTGGGGCCTTGACCCTGGGGCCCCAAGAATAGTCATATATTCATCTACATAATTATCATAGTAAAGGTATGTATAAAGTTTGATGACTGTAGCTGATAAGGTGTTGAAGTAATGACCGTAACACGACAACTTAACATTGAATGATGACGCCGCCGCTGACGCCGCCGACGACTCTGGAAAAGCAAAACCTATGTCTCGCTTTCCGCTTTCGCGGGCGAGACAATTACAACTAGAGCACAGTCGATAGCGCGCCATCACAATATATCGAGAATAGTAGGTTAGTGCCGTGAATGGGAAAAAATATCTGGCAAGGCTTAGGAAACGGGATGGGCGAGGCTCTGCCGAGCACGTCACGTTTCCGTACCGCGCCAGATATTTTTTCCCATTCACGGCACTGATCTACTATTCTATTTATCCCGTCAACACCTACAAATGGCTTTAAAATGCCACCGTACAGGCCCGTACGCAGAGGGGGTCCGACGGTTGAATACGCACCCCCTTAACACCACAGGCCTGTATAGTGGTATTGGCAAAAAGTGTAGATCAAGATGAGCCGGCTCGTGACGAGCCGTCTCATCAGGATCTGCACTTTTTGCAAGTAATTTTCATAATTTTGAGACAAAAACACCCCATGTTCATAAATGGACTGGTCTGAAAATCATGTTGTGATGATTGGATTGGGTTGCAAAATTAACATATCAAAATCCATTCCAGTTACTTAGGGGTGAAAGGGTTTAATCTGCCGAGGTCTCAGTGGATGTGCATAAACAATGTTGTTGAAATTCATTTCCAGTATCCGCATGAGTGGGACACATAATGAATATATAGATGATGACCAATAAGCATACGAAGTTTCAAGCAAATCTGACTTGCCTTACAGAGATAGTAGGTGTGTGAAAGTTTAACACAAATTTTGACAAAACTTTAACGCAAACTTCTAAGTCATTGTACCTTGACATTGGGCACAGCGGCCGCATGAGTGGGATACAGAATGAACATATGGATGATGACTAATAAGTTTTTGAAGGTTCAAGTCAATGTGACTGAGGACTGCAGAGATATAAGGAATTAAAAAACTTTAACGCAGATTTCGGACAGACGGACGGACACGCGAACGTCATTGTGCTCACTGTATCTCGCTTTCCGCAAGCGGCCTCGACAAAACGTGGGTATAATAAGAATATTATGAAGCGTATGTGGTCATCAGTACCTGTACCTTCCCACATAAACGCCTAATTGGTGGCACCAGGGGCCCGTTTCACTAAGCTTCGAACGACTAAAATGTTCGTAAGTGCAAATTTAGTATCGTCTGGAAATTTCAATTGCTGAATTTACATTTATTGAGCATAGGCTGCATACACATGTAAATCCAATAATTGTTTACAAGAAAATAGTGTTGATGTGAAATTTACAGACTATCATAATTCTGCACTTACGAACATTTTAGTCGCGAAGTTTAGTGAAACGGCCCCCTGCATAACTGTAATAGCTAACATTTAGCACTCTCAAAGTTAGGCTTTGTCAATTGTTGAGTACATGCACGTAATGTTACCCTTTTGCACACATAACTTCCGGTCTCTCATATGTATTCTGCGCCGATGTATTTAATCCCAGGTATAAAATAATCGCTCCATACACCATACTTGAGATGAAAACTACACTTACGTTGTCCTTGCATTGCGTCCGTAGTTGCTCCCGTATACCCTCAAAATCTATTGGTTCTCCGATAACCACCGTGACTTTCTACAAATATAGGACAAAACCTGCATGAACAAAGCGTGCATATTGACGTATTGCTTCTACCTAGCATCAAAGTTGCAAATCACTGGGGGCGTTTCACTAAACTTCGTACGACTAAAATGTTCGTAAGTGCATAATTAAGATAGTCTGTAAATTTCACAATAGCACTGTTTTCTTGTAAACAATTACTGGATTTGCATTTATTGAGCATAGGCTGCATATGCAGCCTATGCTCAATAAATGTAAATCCATAAATTGAAATTTCCAGACGATCCTAACTTTGCACTTACGAAGATTTTAGTCCTACAAAGTTTAGTGAAACGGGCCCAGGTGTTGTAGTTCGAATCCGCTAAATACAATGTACATATACATCAGACATAGTTGTAATAATTGAGACACGCTATGTGAGTTTGTACCGTCGGACATCTGCGTAATTTCATTAAATATGTTTACAAAATTGACGATATATTTTCATAAATAAAGTCAAATGTTGAAAAGATTTTCGGAGTAATTCCGCATGTACTCTTTAAAGTTGGTCAACTTGTGACGCCATTGGCGTGTCTCATATGTGGTTGTGATTTTACAGAACTATCTCACCCGAACAATTTCCAATGGAATGAGTAGACTGTAATGCCGTAATGCTGTAATGCTGTAATGCTGTCACACCATGTTTGTATTAAGTAAAAGACCAATTTGTGAAACAAAAGCCGACTACCATCCGCCCCCCCCCCCCCCCCTCCCCCGCCCCGCATTCTCAGGGTTAAGGACGGAGTTTATAGAATATTACCTTTTATTTCAAATGTAGTCAAATGGTAGTTGTCCTTACGCTCAACATGTAACTAAATATCTATATAAAGTATATCTGATCCTGTTTTTCTTAATGAGTTGCCATCTTCGCCATTTTAGTTTGTACATGCTATCCTACAGTTTCACCACTTGGAGCGTTTGATACATACAGGAAAGCATATGGTAGAACATCTAATAAAAGTTGGTGCAATACGCCCCAGATATATATGTCGACAACGTCCTATACATGTTATTTCAGCAGACTACACACAAAACGCTAGATATCTGAGTTTTTCTACCAATACTCACAAAATATAGAATGTACACTTTTTATACGCCCGTTTGAAAAAACGGGACGTATTATGTATTCATCTTGTATGGGCGGGCGGCGGGTGGGTACAGCTTGTCCACGCAATAACTAGAGTCTTCTTGACGGATTGTAACCAAATTTGGTATACATGTTTATCACGGCAAGCCGAAGAAGCCTATTGATTTTCAAAACTTTCCGATGACATATCTCCCCTTGGCGGCCATTTTTATTTTTCGCACTCTGTATCCTTGTCCACGCAATAACTCAAGTTCTACTTCACCGCTCGTAACCAAATTCGGTATACATGTTTATCACGGTAAGACAAAGAAGCTTATTGATTTTTAAAATTTTCCGATACTTATCTCCCCTTGGCTGCCATATTTAATTTTCGAACTCTGTATCCTTGTCCACGCAATAACTCCAGTTCTACTTGACCGAGCATAACCAACTTCGGTATACATGTTTATCACGGCAAGACGAAGAAGCCTATTGATTTTGAAAATTTCCGATTACTTATCTCCCCTTGGCGGCCATTTTTAATTGTATCGCTATGTATCCTTGTCCACGCAATAACTCAAGTTCTACTTCACCGATCATAACCAAATTCGGTATACATGTGTATCATGGTAAGACAAAGAAGCTTATTGATTTTTAAAATTTTCCGATACTTATCTCCCCTTGGCTGCCATATTTAATTTTCGAACTCTGTATCCTTGTCCACGCAATAACTCCAGTTCTACTTGACCGAGCATAACCAACTTCGGTATACATGTTTATCACGGCAAGACGAAGAAGCCTATTGATTTTGAAAAATTCCGATTACTTATCTCCCCTTGGCGGCCATTTTTAATGTTCGGACTCTGTATCCTTGTCCACGCAATAAATTGAGTTCTACTTGACGGATCGTAACCAAATTTTGTTTACATGTTTATCACGTCAATATGAGTTATCTCCCCTTGTCGACTGACCTTGCCTCGGCGGGCGTATATTTTGATATTCGGCACTCTTGTTCAAAATGTCAAACTGATGCATTGTCCATTATTAGAAGTACCTCTGCCACAAGTAAAACCTTGTTTACTCTAACAATATGCAAGTAAACAATAGTGGCAATATACTCGGATAACTGCTTACAAGTCATTGGATTCGATACATTATGTATGGTAATACAGTTATATATTTACAGCACTGTGTATTGGTCTGACTGTTACACAGTCGTTAATGAATTCTCTAACAGGGTTCTCTATATGGTCAATACACCCTTCAGATATCAGACTTTGCGTATATGTATTTGATAAGAACAACGCATGGCACGCTGTTCTCTGATGTGCTCCCATCATGTTTCACTAACTTTTATTAATGTGTTTTTCATAGTATTAGTGGTATGTGACAAACGCCATATGAGGTAAAACTGGCAGATGGCTTGTACAGACTAGATGATCGACATGGCAACTCCATGCACCGTGCAGGATATAGTAAATATAATGTTCACATGTATGTTATGCATATTTCCAAATACATTTACGAAGCATGAATCATAGGATAGTATATATAGCAAGTTACCTTCCCAGTTTGTAGAATGTAAGGTTTCGTGTTGGCTAATACTTTATCCATCCCTATAATGGAGAGATTGGTATAGATAAACCCTGGTATACCTTGCACGTCATTGGCCTTCCACTCGGTGTGCAGTTTTAATAATGGAATAATTAAATGTACTGGGTTCAAGTTTTTTTCGACTTTTTGATAAAGCAATTGAATTATTAGAGGATATTGATATGTTAGCAACGAATATGACACACTTGTTCATCGAGTAGTGTGAAGCGTCTATATTTCACACCACTGATGAACATATTGATATGTCATATTCGTTACATACAGTTTATTTAACAACGTGAACTGATTATCGTGAAATAATGCACACGTGATTGGGTCCTTACGCTTAACAAGCGAGTGAGCGTAGCGAACCAAGTTTGTTTAGCGGTAGGACCCTATCACGAGGGCATTATTTCACGATAATCAACTCACCTGGTTAAATAAACATTGTAAATCAAGCGTAAACTATGGCCAAGAGATATGCGAATTTATTTCTGGAGGCAGGCCGTAGTTACGGCGACTGTCTCGCAATTGAGAAGGTGTGTCCGATAACATAACTTGATTGGTCCAAGGAAACACGTAATTGCGACGTTACTGCCGTCATTTCTCCATGTATGGTAAGCAAGATAGTCGTGTAAACTACTGTCAACTACAGTAGCATATTTCACCAACATTGCAAAGTATACTTTACTAGCAAAGTATACTTTGAGGGAGTAATCATTTATTTTTCCTGAAATGCATTATTTCATATAGAACTAACAAATGCATATATTTCATGATTAAAAGTAAGCAGAATTATTATACTGAATTTATTACATTATCACAGCCAAATTGGCTGTGATAATGTAATAAATTCAGTATAATAAAAATTAATAAATTTATCATAAAATTGAAAATTTCTCCCTCAAAGTATACTTTGCTACTAAAGTATACTTTGCAATGTTGATGAAATAGGCTACTGGCTGAAATGTAAAAAAAACAATATGAATATTTTATTTCTCATATATGCACCAAGAAAATGATATGTATATACAGTCTGAACAAATGTGACTAATTTTCTTGGTATATAGAATAGCATATATGTATTGATATTTGCAGTCTATATCAGTTTTGGCAGGTACGCATATGGATATATATACTTCATCGATGAGAACATAAGTATGACTTATTTACATTGTATAGCTATGTCATTCACGGGTAGGTATATAACAAACAAGAAACGTATTTTCCCGTCGCCGTTGTGAAGGAAATAAAAGAAAATTAAACACAGGATCTGTTAATACATAATAATATATCTATACACAATGTACAGGCTTATGGATTTTGTGACCAGTGTAGATCCGCATCCGCACAGTCTGATCAGGATGGTCTCAATTATATCAATGAAACACCCATCATGCTTCTAACCAGCAGTATAGATCGTTATCAGGCTACGTACGTGTGCTATTTGATCAGGAGCCCCGTTTCTCCAGTCACAGCCACATTACCAGGGGCCCGTTTCACTAAACATCGTACGACAAAAATGTTCGTAAGTGAAAATTTAGGATCGTCTGGAAATTTCAATTCATGGATTTACATTTATTGAGCATAGGCTGCATAATGCAGCCTATGCTCAATAACTGTAAATCCAATAATTGTTTACAAGAAAACATTGTTAATGTGCAATTTACAGACGAATATTTTAGTCGTAAGAAGCTTAGTGAAACGGCCCCCTCACGACAACTATACATAATATGGATATGATATAGAGAATAGTAGGTTAGTGTCGTAAATGGGAAAACATGTCTGGCAAGGCTTAGGAAACGAGATGGGTGAGGCTCTGTAGAGCACATCCCGTTTCCGTGCCGCGCCAGATATGTTTCCCATTCACGGCAATAACCTACTATTCTATTTATCCGTCAACACCTACAAATGGCTTTAAAATGCAAAAACATAACCCCAGTCACCACACATATTCATACGCAGTGATTAGGTCGTATTGACAGGATATCAAAAATGTTTCACGGCACATACGCACTGTGTTGACAGGATAAATGGGATAACTTTATTTAGAGCACGATTGTCCGTCTGTACAAACAGACAGACGAACCGTGCCGTAAATAATGCATGTATGTATATAGTATCCAATACCCACCTACATGCCAGTATGGTAGAACTAGTGGGGCTATGTCGCTGTCAGTCACAAGTCTCCCCACGCCTGAAACAACACGCCATGGCTCCATATACAGTGGAACCTCTCCAAACCGGACACCCTGGGGAGCCCCCAGGGTGTCCGGTTTGGAGATGTTCCCTGTAAATCATACATGTGAGCACTTCATAACACATGCTAGTGCAATCATGAAAAGTCATTGTCATCAGAGATACATAACAGCGAAACCCATCTAAGGTAAACATCTATATTTTCCCGAGTGTCCGGTTTAGAGGGGTTCCACTGCACGTCAAAATGTACTATCATGGTGCAAACGTGTTTTTACAGACTATATGGCACCAACTTGCGTGTCTAGTGCGGCCAGGGGTAGATTGGTTCTACCTGGGAACCGTTTTGCTCTGCATCACCGGTGCCAGGTTCTACCCAGTCACCCCCTCTCATCTTTCCGCCTCCCGTGCACCGGGACACTGCGCGGAATCACAGGACCGTATTGGACTTAAGCAGTGTCCCATTTCGGCACACAATTATACACATATGTCCGCCTCGCACCAACAAAAATCACATAGAACACTTCATAATCAGGCCTTTTTGGACTTATATGTCCGGGTATGGAAGGTCTACGAGCCAATTCCCACCCTTAAATATAAGCTAACGTAAAGTAAAGTAAAGCAAACCCATTCCCAACCCGACGGCCTATATAAACAACGTGTGCAGCGGGCAACGGTCCAGACAAAAATAGGTAGGGTGGATAGGCTTTTTGTTTAATAGTACCAGACATCTATGCGTTCAATACATAGTTTCAGGTAAAGCACTAACCTGAATTCTCTGTCTGTAACGCAGGGCGACTTGCATCGCCCTGCGTTACAGACAGAGAATTCGGGTTAGTACGGCACACATGCCGATGGCACACAAAGAAGTCCTTTTCATTTCCCGAATTGTCGATGACAGCAGAAATTGAAACCTTTCGTAAACGAAGGATCGAAAATGAACATTTTTTTAACAGGGTTTTACTAGGGTCAGCGGCATATTCATATGTAGGGTCGGGTTTCCCTTCCCGCACCACACTACTTTTTTATGCCCACCCTTGTTCTTCAAAATGTTGTGTGTGTTACTCCCAGAAAATCTGTTGTTGTTTTTTTCACTATTTATCACAGTATACCCTCAAATCGCATATGTCCATTTCTGAACAATTAGAACAAGTCGGGTGGACCTGTATAGAACATTCATCAATTAATATGATGTAAAACATGTAGCGGGCTTTTTTTGGGGTCAAAGGGTTAATGATTTAAAAGCACACATACGCGTATTGCAGTAAGCATTTCCCTGAATTGCAGTGTAAACTATCTAAACCAGACGCCTCACAGGGTGTCCGGGTTAGAGGTTCACACAGGTGAACTATGGGATTCAACCATATTAACCCGACCTAAGATGGCATAGACCTTAGCTGTTGACAGGCCATTAAATAAATAATTAACTTATTCAAATTAAGAGCAACGCGCTAAGCCATAAAAAACGAGACTTGTAATAGTTCAAGCCTACCCCATTTAAGGCGCATAACTGTCTTGTCCATGTTGACCTTCCCCTCCGGGTATAAATGGACCCATTTTCCCTTGTTAAGCTCGTCAACACAGAAGTCCATGCACTGTTGGTATACGCCGTCCCCTGCAAACAACAAGCCACAGTTAGATAGGAATGAATGGCCTTTTTGTGGAATTTATCGGGGTATAAACTTGGAAAAGTCGCGGGAATACTGGACGAAGACCTTCTAAAAAATTACAATTTTCGAGAAAAAAATCTAAATAATTTTTTTTTTTTCGAAAATTGTAAATTGTAATTTTTTAAGGCCTCGTCCAGTATTCCTGCGACTTTTCCAAGTTTATATCCCCGATAAATTCCACAAAAAGGCCATTCATTCCTTATATTTCCAGCATTTGAAATAAATTCATCAAGAAAATGTGTTTATTTTCCGTTTTCTTAAGAATTATTTTAACTGCGCCTCACGGTTACGGAAAGTAGTTCGGCGTGGGAGTTTACTGGGATATAAATTTTGGACAGAGACTTGCTACGGCCAATCAAATGTTAGGGAATTGAGTAAATATTTTTGTGCTGGAATTATGATGTGATAATCCGCGAGCTTTAGCGAACGGATTATTGATCGTCAATGCGGACGAACGCGATCTAACTGTTATCACATCATCATATCTATAGATAGCCCATGTGCTGTGTAAATGCAGAAACAAAACTAAAACATGTATCAAAGATGTGATAAGCTGGATGCTGTACCCATTAACAACTGAAACGCAGTTGTGTAAGTAATTTCACATTTATCAGGGATCGCATGGATGGGCGATAAAAATGAAATGAATGGGGTTTGACGTCTCAGCAACAGCTAAGGTCAAATAGGGACGGGACCACACTTTAAAGTTTCATCCGACATATGGAAATACTATGAAAGTGTCGGTATATATCACAACCTTCAGTATTGAAGTAATGTATTCTATCCTGAGCCACAGCCCATCCATGGGCGATAGAATGCCATCCGACAGATGGAAATACTATAGGAATGAATGGCCTTTTTGTTGAATTTATCGGGGTATAAACTTGGAAAAGTCGCGGGAATACTGCGACTTTTCCAAGTTTATATCCCCGATAAATTCAACAAAAAGGCCATTCATTCCTTATAATTCCAGCATTTTAAATAAATTCATCAAGAAAATGTGTTTATTGTCCGTTTTCTTAATAATTATTTTAACTGCGCCTCACGGTTACGGAAAGTAGTTCGGCGTGGGAGTTTACTGGGATATAAATTTTGGACAGAGACTTGCTACGGGCCAATCAAATGTTAGGGAAGTGTAAATATTGTTGTGCTGGAATTATTATTACATTATTTGTATGCTCTATGCCATCACACCTTTCAGTATTGAAGTCCTTTATTCTACCCCTGAGCCACAGCCCACCCATGGGCGATAGAATGAAAATATGGATGATGACAATTAATAGAAAATTGTATTTGGAGTTTCAAGCCAATCTGACTTACGGTAACACATAATTATAGTAGATAGCTGCACGCCTTAATTAATGCAAATCTCGGACAGACAGACACACAGATAGACATACGGACATATGAACAGACGGACATGGCGGCCACTACATTGTATATGTGCCCCGGTTTCCTTCCGGGTTCGCACGTCCTGACTAACATTTAGGTTCTGCATTTTCGTGTCTACTCGGCGTGGAAACGAAACGATGCATGTCCCTCACTAGCCACCATAGGAGTTACGTGAGGAACATGCATCTCTTCCTCCGAGTTGTAACGTCTTGCCTCTAGCGATGGGAACGACGCGGCCGAGTTGGAAGAAGAGCGAATGCTTGTATGTGTTGTATATGACGTTCTTCGCGCCGGGAACCCATCGGAACTCGTCCCGGTTCAAACACGTCCGCCATTTACACATATCTGAAATGAAGCGTCGTTGGTTTAAACATATTTATTCGACTGTATTTGCAAACAAGCATGTACATAATGATAATTTGGATTGGATTGAAAACAGACACTTATTTAAATCCTCTCCAAAACATAGTGAAACATTCTGATACTTAGCTAACTGCTTTCATTCAATGAACTCACGCCATTGTAAAATGGGCCTTAGTGATTAGGCCGATGTACCAATGACAATATGTATATTACCAGGATCTACCACAGTTATTTGAACAGATGGTCAGTATGTTGGTGTCATATGGGTATTTTTGTGGATTTTGGGTAGATTTGGGTGTGGATTTCGTTGTTTTTTGGTAATTTACATAGTTTTGTGCAACTACTAATGCTCAATCATTACACACGACAGAAATCGGCAATTATCTACAAATTCACCGTTCCAAAAGTCAAACGACTTCTAGCTATTCCTGTAATTCGCGGGAGGTGACGTAACTTGTATGTTGGTAACAATGCACCCAAACCACCAGATCCACCGAAATAACCCATAAAACACCGAAATATGAACGTTCTTCAAGAACCTGTGGGATCCACATGTACAGCCCGTGCACAATGGTATTCTCTGAGACGGAATTCGATGGTTACTTACAAGCTAGAATATTATCGTCGATCATGCTATAGTGGTTGCAGACCGTGATCAGGGGCTTCCCGGTTGTCCGCCCGTCTATGGCGTCGTGCAGTCGTTGCACATGGTGTACGCGCACCTTGTTGAACAAGCCTGCAAATACATTTTCATGTATGATACATATATGCCAATTTTCATGAAAACTATTCAAAGTTTACAGATACATGTGATGGGTATTTTAACGATCTGGTTTCATCATTACCGCAATCCCGAACAGAGACCTGGTTTGGCCCTCATGTACGTATTTGGCTTTCTTGTATGTGAGAGTTGAATCTGGCGATACCCCTTATATGAGTAATATGATTATTCGTAATCCTAGTACTTGTAGGGAAGGGGCCAATACGCTTTGGTGTGTTATGGACCTGGCACCAGACCAGGTTATTCTAATTACAGGGCTGAATATAAATATATGAATATAAACCCAATACATCAGGTTGAATACGACATCGAACACGTTGGCCCGGGCTTAAATGACCATAGCTGTTGATACGCCGTTAAACACTAACAAACAAACAAACAAACGAACAGATGCTGCGATATTTTCAGAGTAAATGCGGAATTATATTCTATTCCGCATTTGCTTTGAACATTTAGTCAAATTTCGACGTAATCGACGGAAGATATTGTAAATATGGTAAATGTTGTTCATGAAGTATCGCACGTCCTCTAAGTTACAGAATAAATTCACGGAGTGAAATCAATCGGTGCGCAGATGCGGGTTTTCGGAAATGTGAACAGGAAAAGCAGCTGATATTGGCTCGACTCGTGTATTATTTGTTAGCATAACTATACTTATAATGAATGTTATTTCTAATGTAGCGAAATATGGTCATTTTACAACGAAAAATATAGTGACATTTCACATTTTTGCCTACCTGGTCCATGAATAGCGAACATGCCACATTATGCCAAACCAAGCTCGGGTACTCACAGATTTTGATAGTATATACTAGAATATATGACATTGTAAATTCCATCAAATACAATGGTACGATTGGCCGATATACGTCATTTAATGTGCATTATAGGAATGAATGGCCTTTTTGTGGAATTTATCGGGGTATAAACTTGGAAAAGTCGCGGGAATACTGGACGAAGGCATTAAATATTTAGAACTAGCTCCAAATCATTTGAAGAGCTCTTAATTATTTAGAGCTAGCATTAAATATTTAGAATTAGCTCCAAATCATTTGAAGAGCTCTTAATTATTTAGAGTTAGCATTAATTATTTCAGTTCATGTATATTTTATATAGTCTACATATATACATAAACTTAAATAGTTAATGCCAAGTCTACATAAAATCAAATAATTAATGCTACCTCTTAATATTTAATGCTATTTGAATTATTTGAATGTGTGTACATTTGGCGTTCCATAAAATTCGAGTAAATTGACATGTATACCCACCTACCCACACCTTGCTACAGAGCGACACGGCGGCGATAACAATGCTACTGGACAGGGCCCAGACCCGAGGGGTCCGGTTGGTGATCGGGGTCAGCCACACGTTCTTCACCGGCATGGCCAGCTACAGCACCGCTGTGGATCTCACACCTGGAAATGGTTAAGGACATGTGTTACCCCGGATCATCCAATGATTCTGCCATCGCATTAAAAAACAAGTATGCATGAATGATTCATGTATAATTGCTTCATAAATGTGATAAGATATATGCGTAACATACATGGGAATATGCTCTTCTTATCCCGTCAACACAGTGCGTATGTGCCGTGAAACACGGTGCCGTGAAACATTTTTGATATCCAGTCAATACTATTTTTGCATTTTACAGCCATTTGTAGGTGTTGACGGGATAAATAGAATAGTAGGTTAGTGCCGTGAATGGGAACAAATATCTGGCGCGGCACGGAAACGGGATGTGCTCGGCATAGCCTCGCCCATCCCGTTTCCTGAGCCTTGCCAGATATTTTTTCCCATTCACGGCACTAACCTATTATTCTCTATTTACTATATCCTACAGGGTACATAGAGTTGCCATGTCGACCATCTTAGTGTCACAAGCCATCAGCCAGTTTTACCTCTTGTCTCGGTTGGACTTACCACTAGTCGAAACCTCCCCCACCATCACCACCACTATCCCCCACCCTTCCACCCCTCCCACACTGTCCCACCACGGCTACTATGCCTCTGACTGATGGTAGGATATTATGGTTTGTGTTTAGCCCGAACAATGGTTGATATATTAAAGGTACATGCCCACTCAGTACGGGAAAAAAATGCTCTTTATAGGAATTAAATAAGTGTATAAGTATGTCATTATTCCACCAGTTCTAAAAATTACCCCACGTATTGATTGGCACTATTATACATTTTATACCAGACTTCCGCACTTATATCAGGGGCGATAACCGTGTTTCCTTAAAATGTTAACGGACATTACTATGTAGTATCTGTATTTATTGTTTGATGTACAATGATCATACTTTATAATCTGTCGAAAATATTATTTTTAGGTAATTAAAAAAATAGTGTGCCTCATTTACATATGAACATAGCCTAATACCACCGCGAGTCAATATCAGTAAAATAAATATTACTAAATGATTATATCTGTATATAGCGGGCACTTGCAATTTTAGAATTGGTGGAATACGGACACAAGTATACACTTATTTAATTGCTATAAAGAACATTTTGTACCTACTGAGTGTGCATGTAACTTTAATATGAACTTTAAAACAGGTCATTTCGGAACAAATTAGCAAACGCAATGTCAACGCAGGCCCGTAGCGGTGTGTACAATAATGCCACGGCAGCCTTTCTAGCGGGAAAAAATCCACTTAGACCCTCAAAATTGGATGTTCAACGCATGAAACTGATGAAAAACATGCCAAAATAATGCCACGGCAGCGCCGTGCTGCCGTGGTGGCCGCTACGGCCCTGCAACGTGGATATGAAGTCATGCTGGTGCGAATCAGTCGGGGTATGCCGAAAGTTCAACTGATAAATGTGTAACCTGTAGGTTACGCGTGTGTCCTTTCGGCGAAAGGACACACGCGTAACGGTTAAACCTACAGAACAATTTTATCACGTATTTACAATTCCGGCCCAAGAGCAAGTATACCTTTCTTAGAAAATCTCAGATGAAAAAAACACATCCGTAGAGCTGAGATTTTCTAAGCTAAATTCGACCCAGTAAACCGTCATTTGCAGCATTTCGTAGTCATATAACAGACACTATGCAGCATGGTGTGTCAGATTATTCACGTTATCACATGCACACTGAGCACGCAATGCATATCTATTAGACGTAGGTAATAATTAAAGTCCACATACCTGATATCATTGGCGATCTATATTGTTCCGACACTCACGCGAGCGACTGGGAAATCCCGTAGAGTATGTCATCTAACCATAATGCGGCGTATGTTCAAGATCAATGCGGGATTATGCAACTTACACGTATCTAAATATAGACCAATACACGCCAGCTGAGAGACAGCATAGACAATCCAAATATTGGTCTGTACCATGTAAACACCGGAGTTAATGCCCTTTATGACAGGCGCGTAATTGTAACTGCTTTCTTTTTTTTAATATTTGCGTTTATGGCCTGAATGCAACTTTGCCACCGGTTGCAATATCATAACAGTTTGATAGTCTTGCGATTAAAACTGCAAACGTATATATCGGCAACGAAAGAAACGCAGTACAGATAGTAGCTAGTACACATTTATATAATATTATGCCCCAATGCAATAGCCACTGTCCGTCCCTGATCATTTACGTCGAAAGGTTGCTAAGAATTCCTCTCTATCATTCCGTATTACTTTTCGTAATTAAGTCACAGTTAGATCACGGTTTGTCCGCGTGTAACAGGAGATAATCCGCGAGCTTTAGCGAGTGGATTATCTCCTCGTACATGCGAACTAACATGATCTAACTCTGTTATCACATCCTCATGTCCATACATTGCCCATGTGCGGTGTAAAATGCAGAAACAAAACTAGAAAATGTATCCAAGGTGTGATACTAACTTGGAATTATTACATGTATGTGAAGATATTCGACAATTACAATTCAGGGATTCCGCTGGCGATCGCCACTTTCGCAATTGGCGATAAAAATCAACAATTGGCGATAAAAAAATACAATTTTCGAAAAAAAAATCAAAAAAAAATCGAAAATTGTAATTTTTTATTATCGCCAAGTGTTTTATTTTTTTTGAAGTGGCATTTTTTTTAATTTTCCCCAGCGAAATCCCTGCAATTATAATTGTTTTTGTTCACAATAGTTTTACTTTTAAAACGTTTCTTACAGTTTTCTCAATCTGAATATGCTAAATTCAAACAGGACGCGCATACATTCATGTACATACCTTTTTTTGTATCATTTCTATATGGAAATACAATGTACTCCTCACATGTGGTAACATATACACAGTGATTGTGAAATAATTTAAAGATTTGATTACGATGATCATGGCCTATAGTCAATGCACAGTCATGCCAATGCAACGCTTCTAGCTTATAGTGTTGATCCTTATCAGGCTTTAGGATTGCACGAGAAGATCAGAAGTTTGAATATGCACAAGTTCCATAAGTCTAATTTCTTCAGTCACAGCTACATACGGTTTACCATTATCCATCCCCTCAACACAGGGCGTATGTGCCGTGAAACACGGTGCCGTGAAACGTGTTTGATATCCTGTCAATACGACATAATCACTGCTTATGAATATGTGCGGTGGCTGGGGTTATCTTTTTGCATTTTAAAGCCACTCTATGTATTGACGGGATAAATAGAATAGTAGGTTGGCGCGGCACGGAAACGGGATGTGCTCGGCAGAGCCTCGCCCATCCCGTTTCCTGAGCCTTGCCATATATATTTTCCCATTCACGGCACTAACCTACTATTCTCTATTTATACACTTGTGGCAAATGCCGTAACATGTTTCATTACACGATCTAACGTGGACCATTCATAAACTAATAATTCCAGAACAACAAAAATATTTACACAATTCCCTAAACATTCGAATTGGTCCGATTGCAAGTTCTCCGTCAACATGCCAAAAAAATATCCACCCAGTAAAACTCCATGCCAAACTTGACGTTCCATAAACCGTTAGGCGCAGTTAAAATAATTCTTAAGAAAACGGAAAATAAACACATTTTCTTGATGAATTTATTTAAAATGCTGGAATTATAAGGAATGAATGGCCTTTTTGTGGAATTTATCGGGGATATAAACTTGGAAACGTCGCGGGAATACTGGACGAGGCCTTCCGGCGACTTTTCCAAGTTTATACCCCGATAAATTCCATAAAAAGGCCATTCATTCCTATAATATTTACATTGTCCATAAATTCATAATGGAAACGCCCATTCAACGTAATGCGTTTATATCCCAGTACATTACATTAGACCCACGTGAGTCGCGCAATGTTGCTGATAGGTTAAATTTCGTTGGACTTCATTACTTTCCACGAAGTTGTCAGTCAATAATTGAACGCTATATATTGACCGGCAACGTCGCTGTTCTAGGAATTGCGACAAAATGACGTAAAACCAGATTATTCTTAATTTTACTGCCATATTTGGTTATTTGCATTTGTGAAACTATCAGAAAATGCAGTGTAAGATATAAGTAATAATAAAACCAATGGGATGCTTTTCATTTACAGGGGTGAACAATACATTTGTTGGTCTCCACACACTTTAAACACCAGGGAGGGGGCCGTTTCATTAAACTTCTTCGTACCGACTAAAATTGTTACGTAGTTGAAGTGCAAAATCTAGGATCGTCTGGATATTTCAGAAATAATGTAATTTACACATTATTGAGCATAGGCTGCTTATTTTGCTTCTAAATAAATTGTAAATCCAATAAATTGTTTACAAGGATAAATCAGTGTTGAATGTGAAATTTTACAGACTAATCATAATTTTTGCACTGACGCACATTTTAGTCGATACGAAACGTTTAGTTGAAACGGCCCCCAGAAAACGCAACAGCCCAGTGGTTTTATTCCTTAAATGAAATACAAATCCGTGGACGGTATGAATTAACAAGGTAACTAGGCAGGTTGAATAATTTGGCATGACCACTCGGGCCGGGATTGTTGAAATCTCACTCGTCGCGAGGAATTTAGATAGAGATAGAAATACCTTATAGACAGGAGCCCCGCACGGGGACGTAGAAATCCTTTTTTCTTGATTAATTCGTTCCCACGAAAATAAACAATTCGTGCCCACGAATTAACCAAATTTAGTTCCCTCAATTTTAACAAATTCGTTCGCCCTCAGTTTAACAAATTCGTTTTCCACGAATTAACAAATTCGAGGAACGGAATTGTTAACTTCGTGGGAAGCGGGAAGATTGTTATATCGTGGGGAATCGAAATTGAATTGTTAATTCGATGGAATCGAATTAGTTTAAATAGAGGGAAACAGAATTGTCATTTCGTAGGAACGAATGTTGCTAATTCGATTGGCACGAATTGTTATATCGTGGGGAACTTAATTAATTTTAATTCGGGGTAAGGGAACGAATTGTTAATTCGAGGGGTAAGTGAATTGTTTATTTGACGTGGGAAACGAAAATGAATAAAAAAATTCCATGTCCCTCCCTTGACGGGACTCCGTACCCATGTGTTTGATAGTGAAAATTGGCAACAGTTATTTCCTTGTAGAGTATAATCTTTCGACGTTGACGTCCGGGGGTCGTGTAGAAAACGGTATTATTATATATAGCCTATGGCGGAAGTAAAGCCAATAAAGCGAGGCACTTCCTGACAATTATACTTCCGTAGTTAGATCACCATGACAGCACGTTATGTCTCCGGGGTCTTGTTTATCACACCTACTCCATTCCAAGGAGGCGGGATATTGACCTAGTGACGGATTTCGGCACATCCGATAAGTACTAGTAAATTACATTCACAAATGCTATGTGCATAATGTTTTGGTTCACATATGTTGTGTTCATAATTCTATTTTTATTAAGCAAAGTACTTATTGGGACAGCGTTTAGCTCAAAAGGTGATGCGGGATAGATACATTTAGTATATCATCATCGATTGGATTTACTGAGCACTGATACACAATGACTTAAGTATAATATTCTGTTGGAAATCAAAGTGGGTCTTACAATGTTGACTCCACGTAACAATAAACCGGGTAAAGTACCCATTGGAGACGTGTATACGTGCATTTTCCAGAGCTAGTTAGATATTCGCCTCATGACCGTCGCTGCCATTGTTAGTTATTTTGTTGGTTGTTGCGCCGGTCCAGCCAAGCGGCAGTACCGGATATGCCAGTGAGTGACCGTAATGGCTTAAACCCCGCCCACCAACCGGACGCCCTGGCCACTGGTCAGCATCCTAGCAGTTTTTGTGTTGACCTTAGCTATCGATGTGCGGCTAAAATATGGCTCGGGTATGTATCCTGGATTCGGTCGACAATAACGTCTCGTCCGTTTGACCTTATCAGTTGTTTGTGCATGTACATGAATCATACACGAGTGATGATGCAATATGATAGTTTATTAACCATTTCGAAACATTCACAGACCTCTATTAGAGTAATGTTTGCAAACGCAATGCAGATCTCCAGATTGAGCCGGCTCGGTCAACGAGCCGTCTTCATCAGGATCTCCACGGTTTGTTTTTTTAATAATTTTAAAACCGTCGTACAGATTACTCCCTTTTTTAGCAAGAATTGGGAAATTTTTGAGAATGAACATAAATTAAACGTGTAAACATTGTTACTTGGTGTTGAAAGGGTTAAACGAATTCACTGGGATTTCATAAGACAACGAGTTTTATAAATATCAGAGAATAAATCAACACAAGTTAAATGCATCATTCCATTGTAGCTCTACAGTATACCCTAAGTGTGGTTGTGTTGCCAATCTTCCATTTTCAATTGGCAAATATATTTTTTACACTTCATTCTATTATAGGGAATTGAATGGCCTTTTTGTTTTTTTGGAATTTATCGGGGTATAAACTTGGAAAAGTCGCGGGAATTACTGGACGAAGGCTTTGCGTATTTCCCGCGACTTTTTCCCAAGTTTATACCCCGATAAAATTTCACCAAAAAGGCCATTCATTTCCTATATTTTAATTCCAGAAAATGTGTTTATTTTTGCCGTTTTCTTAAGAATTATTTTAACTGACGCCTAGACGTTACCGGAAAAGTAGTTCGGCATGGGAGTTTATTGGGATATACAGAGTTTTGGACAGAGACATTGCTACGGGCCAACAATGTTAAGGGAATTGTGTAAATATTTTTTAGATTTGTGCTGGAATTCATTATAAGAATGAAATGGCCTTTTTGGTGGATTTTTAATTTTCGGGGTATAAACCAATTGTTTTAATTTTTTTAAGGCTTCGTCCTATATTTCCCGCCGACTTATTTTTCCAAGTTTAAGTTTTTATCCCGGAAAATTAACCACCAAAAACAAAAAGGACCATTCATTACCTTATAATTCCAGCATTTGAAATGGAAATTCATCAATGAAATAAAAATGTGTTTATTTCCCGGTTTTCTTAAGAAATTATTTTAACAGCGCCACACGGTTACCGTGGAAAGTAGTTTCGGCTTTGGATGTGGAGTTTAACTGGGATATAAAATTTTGACAGAGACTTGCTACGGGCCAATCAAATGTTGAGGGAATTGTGTAAATTATTTGATTGTTCTGGGAATTTTTAATGACTTATATATTATCAGGCACATTTGAAGCGACTAAAAGACGCTTTAAGAAATCATGCCCACTTTTAATCTGATATTAAATTGATCCTATATAAAAGGTAGGACCACTCGCCATCTTTTTCAACCAACGGAAAGTGGCACTAGTGTACCTTGGGGCCCAGGCTCGCTAATAGTAGTAATTGTAAACCGAGCGATGAAGGACCGGGTACCAGTATGGTTCCCCAGTATGGTCCCGGCCTTCTCGCGCGTTACAATTACTGAATTTAGCGAACCGGGTCCAAGGTAAAATTAATTCACTCACCCGTTTGGTTGAAAAGATGGCGTGTTGCTCACACCCATACCTGTTCTATATATTTAATATCAGAGTAAAATTGGGTATGGACCTTAGGGTATTAAAGAGGCATTTTCACGTAATTCATACTACATAAAGTGCCCTGTGGCATAATATACTCCCTCCATTGATTACATGGTGGCTGTCACTGGTAGAAAATGAGAGGGTGCTTATGGGATTTGATGACCCAGTGTAAGTCTCCTTGACCGATTACCACACTATTGTAGCCTGCTAACAGTATACATTGCTTGTTAGAAGCGTGACGGGTGTTTCATTGGATTGGAAATGGCGAACAGTGTCAGACTACCAAGTGATCAGGACTGTGGCAGGAAGGAAGGCACAATGGCTGATCTGGATCCTTACACAGGTCGCCATAAACCCATAAGCCCCATATTTCTTATTTTTGTCACAGCCACAAATAATATGTTAATAAGTCACGAAATGAAAAACTCCCGGTGCAATGGATAGAAATCGGACAAGCAATCCATGCAGGAAACATACACACCGTGCCGCATGGCTTCCTTGACTTTGCAAGTTGTACGGAACTCATCTGGCATTTTGCATGATTAGGATGTAATCATGTGGGCTCGGCGGAAGGAAGTTGAAGAAATAGTATTCCATAGGGATTATAAACACATATTAATATAATTACAAATAATTAAGAAATTCGATGTAAGTAAAGTATGTTGTAATTAGTTTTATAGTTACTGTGACATGTGCTAAATCGAAAACTAAAGAAGTTAATATGTACAATAATAAAATATTGACGAAGTGATAAAACATCCGAACCCTATGGTACCTATCTGAGGCCACTTTCATGTTTTTAGGTAAACCAAATGTATGAGCCACGCAAATTAAAAAGGACGTATACAAATATATGACTATTTAGCAATTAGGCCTTGCAAATTTGCGACATCCAGTGTTATTCCCAGATCATCCTGTAACATCCGCGTAGTCTTGATCAGAGGGCCATATTACAGTTTCGCAATTCAGTCCGGCGAAAACAACGTCAAGATATTCCGCCAAATAGGGAATTAGTCCTCATCAGGCTTGCAATAGTGGGAAATGGTCGTCGTTACCGGGATTCTACCCGTCGGATCGCCTCGAGGATCAACGGGATCAACCAGTCAGGTTGACCGATTCGTCAATCCACTCGAGGCCTGCCGACCGGGTTTGTTTCTGAGTACAATTAATTAAAAATTACTCAAATTCATTACACCTGCACTTACAATAAGAGTTATACGAGGGTAGTGGCTTTCAAATAAATGTGCGTTTAGAGTGCATTTGCGTTTTTGTTTACTTTCTACTTCGTGGAGAGCGACCTAAGAATGTTGTCAATAAAAACGACACTTCAGGTTTAAGGAAAGTTTATGGTTAATAGTTTTGTGATCAATAGTTAGTAGTAATTATCTCCTCAATAACAATATAGCGAAGTATGAAAAGTCAACTTGTTTTATATTTGAGTGCGCGAAGTGTAAATGCAATTTTAACGCCATATACAGCTGGAAAAACGTGCTAACTAACCGCCCCTTTTATATTGTCAAAATTAGACCCAACAAAGGAAATCACCGTTACTATTGTACGTGTTATAACGAATGTCTTTTTTTGGTCGACGTAAATTGTATGTTGGCCACCAAATGCAACCAAAACCACCAATAAAGCATAAACCTAAACAGTGTATTAGCAGAAATTTCTGTTACGTTCACTTCAACCAGGAAGTAGTAAAGGTCCCATCCAAAGAAACGCTTCAAACGCACATTTGGAAAATGTCATAACGCTTATGTCTAATGCAGTGTAATGGAAATGTAATTAAGAATATTTAGTTAGTACTCAGAACTATCCAAACCGTGGGTTTTCCAGGCGTGTTTCAACTAAAGTGGAGGTGCAACAACCGTGCGGCCGCCTACACAGCCTAACTGGACGACCGGGGTCAATCACGAAAGCCCCTGATCACCGTCTCCCAACCACTACAGTATGGCTCGACGACAATCCACAATCTCATGTACGTATTCATCACCCAGTCCGTTTATTGCATAGCATTAGCGTTATAATATCTTCAGATCTACGGATGTGTTTTAACCTAATTTCATTCTGTTCTTTAATAGTTTTCTGTATCCCGTGAGAATAAAATATATGTTTAAACAAAAGACGATGAAAGAAATAATAAAAACAAATCAATCCGTAGAGCTGAAGTTTTTCCCTAAGCTTAGCATTAGCATTGCCGATTTCGCAGTGAAAATTAACACGGTTTATTTGCACTTCGCAGTTTTTAACGCTTTGACCCCTAAGTAACTGTAATGCGGCAGCGATACAAATTTAATTATTGCAACCAATCCAATCATCGCAAAATTATGTTCAGACTATTCCATTTATAAAAAGGGGGTATTTGTTGTTCTCAAACATATGAAAATTACTTTCAAACAGTGCAGATCCTGATGAGACGGCTCGTTACGAGCCGGCTCATCTGGATCTGCACTGTTTGCATAAACCGCTATAGTGGGCTTTCGGGTTCAAAGGGTTAATAAAACTAATATTACACTTGTGTAATAATTACAGAAAACATGTTTGGTGACCAGTAAAACTGCTTATACAATGATGTGCTTATGCAATAAATAGAATGTACCATTTGTGTTGATTTACTATGGTATTTATTAAACTCGTTGGCGGATTTCATAAGAAACTCGGCATAGCCTCGTTTCTTATGAAACCAGTAAACTCGTTTAATAACTATTATATCAAATCATCAGTCTATGTCTTAGAATTATAAGGCACTACTTTTGGCAATTAAACACAAACATATAATTAAATGTTAGTACTATTTCATCAATAACAAAAACGTCACCCTCCCCCAATTTGTTGATGCGATTCCACCAAATATTTTATTAAATAAAAACAATTTCACTATGAGAATTTAACATGGTGGGCTAAACATAGAAGATTTGCTTTAAATAATTTTGGAATTTGTGGATCGATTTTCAAAAATTAGCTTCTGTTTTCTAGCCAGGTTTCGCAATTAATTTCCCAGCTGTTCGTCTTTCGACTCTGTCACTCTCCACCTCATTTTAGGCAAATATATTTTTCGCATTAAAATCTGTATTTGATGAAATTTCATCAACTATTTTTTGTGGGGGAGGGTGACAGTTTTATTATTGATGAAAATGAAAAGTACTTCCATTTAAACGTTTCTTTTTAGATGTAATGAGGTTAATGCTCAAAAGTTCGTTGGCAGAAAAACGTGGAACAGACAATACTCGTTGACTATAAAAAGTCTGTTTCACGAAAGCTGCCCAAATTTTACAGCCATATAAACAATTCAAAAACAATATTTGTTTCGATAATATTAAATTAAAGGAAAATTTAAGAATGAGCCTTCTTTTTATTTCGTGAAATTTGGTCAAATATTGATTTTATTGCGAAATAACAATTTCCCCATGTTAAATCCCCATAGACATCTTCACAGAGTGAAGATGTCTATGGGGATTTAACATGGGGAATTTTTTTAGAATTTCAGTAATCCTGGACCGATTTTGAAAATTTAACTTTTGTTTTCTTAGTTGGATCATTTCCAAGCTATCTAGCTAGGTTTCGGAGTCAATTTCCAAATATTTTCGTTGTTTGGCTCCTCCCGCACTCCCTTAACACTTTTACCCCCATGTTAAATTCCCAGATAGAAATAAATTTTTCGTAATAAAATAAATATTTGATCAAATTTCACGAAATAAAAAGAAGGCTCATTCCTAAATTTTGATAAAATTTAATATAAAAAAAAATATTGTTTTTGCATTGTCTATATAGCCGCAAAATTTGGGCAGCTTTCGTGAAACAGACTAGTGTTATAAATCATCACTCATGACTATCAGCTATTTGTCAAACTTGTTAACTGTATGCATTAAAAACTAGGCATATCCTCTGTTTATGTAATCAGTTTAACCCATTCCTTTTCGGGTATGACATTTATTTAATATTTTTATTTTATTTTTTTTGTTATTTCCCAATGAAAGTATATGCTGTGACCACCCATTTGAACGTCTCGACGAGACGGTTGAAATGGTGGTCGCGACATATACTTTTGGGCCCAGTTGCTCAAAGCCTCTGTTAGGTTAACAGACTGTTAAATCCTTAACAATGTTAAGGATTTAACAGTCTGTTAAGCTAACAGAGGTTTTGAGCAACTGGGCCCAGAGCGAATAGAACGAAAATATTTAGGATTGGCATGGAGTTAGCCAGCTTTATGGATTTAGCCCCCTTCTTCCAATGACCTCGTCAATTTACAGATATCTGTGTCTGAGATAGGTGACCTGACCCCATCATGATGTTAGCCCCTTTATTCCACTGACCCACAGGGCTCCAGCTAAGGAATTAGTAATTGAGTATTGTCACTCCCTCATTTCTGAAGCAATTGGGTATTTAAAAATATGTATTGTGTAAAATAGAATCACACTACTGTTTACACATCAGCAGACCGCACTTATTCAATAGTTTGCTTCTAAATGAAAACACATCTTGGTATTTCAAGAGAGACAATTCCTTGGAGACAATTCTAATGAAATACCAAGATGTATTTTCATGGAAAAATAATAAAATGTGCTATATTTGTGGTCTATTTATTGTTTTTTGTAGCATGATAAAGATACCACAACTTTTTCATTGCTTTTTGATACTCACTACCTCTGATTTAAAAATGGGGTTTTGGCAATTTTAATTGGGTATTTACGCAAATACGCACCTTATCCGGAGTGCTGGACCCATATGTATCGGATGTGTCCTGGGGGATATGACATTGGCTTTTAAAGGTACATGCCTACTCAGTAGGCACAACATGTTCTGTATAGGTATTACATAAGTGTATAATTGTGTCACTATTCCACCAGTTCTAAAAATTGCAAGTGTCCGCTATATAGATATAATCGTTTAGTAAATTTTAATTTTACTGATAGTGACGCGCGTTGGTATCGGGCTATTTTCATATGCAAATGAGGCATGTTATTTTTTAGTTATTTATACTAATTAAATGCGTCACCTGAACAAATAATATTATAGACAGATTATAAAGTATGATCATTGCACATGAAAAAAATAAATACAGAGACTACATAGTAATGTCCGTTAACATTTTAAGGAAACACGGTTATCGCCCCTAGTATCAGTGTGGAAATGTTACGTCTGATATAAAATGTGTAATAATGTCAATCAATGCGTCGGCTAATCGTGAATGAATGTTTATTTTGCTAGAAAATGTATCAGATGATTGCTCCGATATAACGAACATTGTGTGCCTACTGAGTGAGCATGTACGTTTAATATCGGAGGTTGTGAGTTCGATCCGCACCCTAGCAATGCAAAAATACTAACATAGTATTTCCATCCCACTGGTCTGTCGGATGAGACTTTAAACTGTGGTCCCGTGTCGATATGTGGTTGTGACTGGAGAATGGGGCTTATCGGCTTTGCTTCAGAAATCACATATGCCCCTTTCGTATGCTCCAGTCACAGCCACATATCACCTTAGCTGTTGGTGGGACGTGGAACCACATTCTTGACTTTTTCCACTGACCCATTCGATTTATAGACAACGTAACCCTTTGAAATGCCGCTATAGTGGTTTATGCAAACAGTGCAGATCCAGATGAGCCGGCTCGTAACGAGCCGTCTTATCAGGATCTGCACTTTTTGAAAGTAAGTTTCATAGTTTTGAGAACAAACACACTCCCTTTTCATAAATGTGCTAGTCTGAAAATCATCTTGTGATGATTGGATTGTTTGCAAAATTAACATATTAAAATCCAATCGAGCTACTTGGGGGTGAAAGAGTTAAAACATGTGTCAGTATAATTATGGGGCTGACTCCCTCATGGAGTTAACCCCCTTCTTCCATCGACACCTTCAATTGACAGACATGTGTGGCTGGAGACACGTTTTGAGCCGGGACACAATGCGGTGGGTACCGGGAGCCAAGAATGTCTGCTTCCGGAACTACCGGCATTCCATGTTCTTCCAACTGGGCAAGGTCGTTCCCGTCGTCAGGGGTGAGTTTAGTTGCGAACGGTAACTCTTGCAATCTACTACCGTACTGTCCGTAGGCAGAGTTACGATTCCACTCATAGGATTCCTCTGCAGAATAGCGAATCATATCTATTCGCACTTTGGCAGTTAACTGTGAAAGATTTTCTATATTTTTTAACTGAAATGAGTGTTAATATTATGAAAATAAAGTATTCAAGTAATTATGACATAAATTTACATATTTAGTTGACCTGATAAAGTAAATGTAAGCTAGCATCATCAAGTGACCCAGTCAGTGGCAGCCAAATTCAACATGTAAACGTTAAGATGGGGTCCATTTTCCTGTAAATGCAAAACAAATAATTTCTAGACCTTCTACAAAGGTAAAATGTGTTTCAGAATAATTGGTTTGTATTACTTTTATAATACTAATATAAGATCGTAAATATCTCAAAATATGTCACAATTAACTGCTAATAAAAGTGTGAATCAAATCTGATTCACTATTCTTCAAAAGAATCCTATGAGTGGAATCGTAACTCTGGCTACGGACGGTACTGGAGTAGATTGCAAGAGTTACGGGTGTGCAGTGTACGTCACGGCCACGTGTCTGTTTGTATGGTGATATGTTTCTGCCATCCATATAACATGATGACGCGACCGCTAATTTGTAGTAACCTTTCACCCCTAACTGCAATGCATTTTGATATGTTAATCCAACAGTTACAGAATGATTTTCAGACTATCCATTTGTGAAAAGGGGGTAGATATGAAAATTACTTTAACCCTTTCCCTGTTTTGCGATATTTCGACTCATCCATATCCAAAACATCTGAATAAAAGAATGAAATGCTGGGTCAAATGATGGTTAAATTATCTGATAGAGTAGAAAACATTGTGGGAAAAGGAGAAATTGCTTGTTACAAGCAATTTCTCCTTTTCCCACAATGTTTTCAAAATACATCTTCTGCAGAGGCGTGAAAAGTCGTCTCTATCAGGGAAAGGGTTAAACAAGTGTAGACGGCTCTTTACGAGCCGGCTCATCTGGATCTGCACTGTTTGCATAAACCGCTATAGCGGGCCATCGGGTTCAAATGGTTAATATACCTTATACGTCGTCTTAAGTTTGCTGTACCATTCGTGTGGTCCCATGTAAATTAATTATATGAAAACCTACCAATAAAACAATAACAAACAACAGTTATATCACGGTTCATCCGCATGTACGAGGAGATAATCAGCGAACACTTACTCTGATTTACTTCAAACTTCAAATACTTCTTTATTGTCATCCATATTTTAATTCTGTAGCCCAGCCATGCGGCCCACATGCCCAAGATCAAGGTCAAATGACTTTAACATCTGCGTTAAAGCTTTTACATATCTTAAATCTCCACAACCCTTAAATTCAAACTTCAAATAAATACACGCTGAGACCATCAAATGCCTCGACGGGCTCTACATGCTGGCCGGGGCCATCTGGTCAATACATGTAATACGTAATGCGTTTCAGCAAATATACCACAGAGGCGGATCTGGAGGGGGTGGGGGGGGGGGGGTTGCACCCCCCCCTCCCCCCTCGTTCAGCCACTGAGCTTACATAGATCACAGTTTACCACCAGTTGGAGTCTGAATTTAAATGCCGTAAAACACATGAAAGTGCATTTCGAAGAGCTCGAACATAGGACAACCCCCTAGTTGCGAACGGTAACTTTTGCAATTACTCCCGTACCGTCCGTAGCTAGCTACGGACGGCACGGGAGTAGATTGCAAGAGTTACCATCGCAACTAGACAACCCCATCCGTTCCCCAAATGCTGCATCCGTCCCTGTACCATGGTTAGAAGTGAGCAGGTGCGGAATGATAGTTTTGCGCATTTTATCAATATAGCAGTAAACACAGCTGTATGTTGGGACGAGTATTGTTAACGCGGTGATATTGCACGTGTCCGTATGCCAAATGTGGTCTTGTTTGTTTTGAATCACGTGATAGTGTATACACCAATGAGGTGACGCTACGTTTTATGACGTGTTACTGGTCAGCAGAAAGGAAATTCAGTTTCTAGTGGTCACTCAGAAGATACACACCCACGTTTTCCGTATTGCACGTGATTTAATAAAATATTACAGTGAAACCTCTCTAAACCGGACACCGACACCCTGGGGTAGTATCCCCAGGGTGTCCGGTTTAGAGAGGTTTCCCTGTAAATCAGGCATTTAATCATTCTGAGACATAGTTGTGTGCTTTGCGATCACAAACAGGCATTATCACGTGAGAAAAATGACCAAGCAACAAGTCAAAGTATGATCACAAATGTTTTCTTAGTGTCCGGTTTAGAGGGGTTTCACTGTATTTATATCATGAGTGCATATTTGCTCAGTAGTTATGGACATGTTGATAAACGTAAAGATACGTATATGATTCAAGTCAGATCAGATTGACATGATATATGCCAGTCAAAATGATCCTGTAGAACCACCAGGATCATCGGAGATATTGAATGGATTAGCCTTTGGTGTTATGTTTCCGGTAAAGCCGGTTTTTCCCTAAGCGTCATGTAATATTGAGGATGAGCACATATAGACAATTCAGGCATACATTTTGGAGCAACTGTTTTATATTACTCGAGGTGCATGATCACGTGGTTATAACAACAACAACAGTGGCTGAAAGTGTTGAAATCTTGAAAGTATTATTTGATATTTTCCGTAATATGAAACTGATTTTGATGAAATATGGCGCAGCAAATGCGTATTCGTCAGCTGCATTTGGTGGTCCATGGAGTTCGGCACAGACTTATGTCGTTTTTGCGAAGAATCCCGGAAATCGATTCTTCGCAAAAACGACAGAAGTTTGGGCGAAAGTACAGAGACCACCAAATGCAGCTTAACAAGATGCGTTTGATGCGCCATATTTCATCAAAATCCGTTACGTAATAAGGACAATATAAAATAATAGGTACTTTGAAACGGATGGACTCTGGAAGTTTCAGTACTTGTTTTGTTGTTAGTACTACGTGATCATGCACCTTGTTACTGGCACATCACTTGTTGCTTTGTTTGTCGTATATTTGTATGTGATATTGCTCCAAATAAACGCCAGCGTCCATGATAATTATAACTTAGAACTCCTTTTAATAGGTCATTGTCTACTGTCTGTTCCACGTTTTGCTGCCGACAAACTTTTGGCTATTAAACACATTAAATCCAAAAAATATTTAAATGCAAGTACTTTTGCATCAATGATAATAGTCACCCTCCCCAAATTATTTTATTTGATGAAATTCTTTCAAATATTGATTTTATTGCGAAAAAACTATTTTCCTGGGAATTTAACATGAGGGCTAAAATTTGATTTTTTTTAAATAATTTGTTTTGTTTTTTTGACTCCTCCCATGCCTCCCCCGCTCTTTCCCCCTCATGTTAAATTCCCATATGAAAATGTTGTTTTCGCTATGAAATCAATATTTGATGGATTGAATGTGTTTAATAGCCAAAAGTTCGTCGGCAGGAAAACGTGGAACAGGCATTAGGTACTACGTCCTGCGTGGCAGTCGAAAACTTCGGCTAGGTACAAATGTTCATAATGGTATGCGTGTATTCACAGGTGATGGCGTGTACCAGCAAAGCATGAACTTCTGTGTAGATGAACTCAACAAGGGCAAATGGGTCCACATATACCCGGAGGGAAAAGTCAACGTCACCAAGAAATTCATGCGCCTTAAATGGGGTAACTTTACACGACTAGCTACGTTCCTCTTGCCCACGGTTGTAATTGAAAAACTGCGCAAGTGTCTATGCGGAATGTGAAAATGAAATCAACTGAATTGATTGGATGAGACAATCCAGTCAAAATCATTCTAACTGCATGATTTAGGGCAAACGTGAATGGGTTTAACGTCTCAACAGCAGCTAATGTTATAGGGAGACGGGATCATGTTAACCCTTTCAACACCACATGCCTGTATAGTGGTATTGTCAAATAGTGTTGATCCAGATGAGCCGGCTCGTGACGAGCCGTCTCATCAAGATCTGCACTTTTTGCAAATCATTTTCATATTTTTAGAACAAAAACATCCCCTTTTCATCAATGGACTAGTCTGAAAATCATTTTGTGCCGATTGGATTGGTTGCAAACTTAATGTATCAAAATCCATTCCAGTTACTTCAGGGGTGAAAGGGTTAAAGTACCACCCGAAAGTCTAGTGGGATGGACCTACTGATATGCTTCATACCTACTAGTAGGCAGGGGATTGAAACCACGGCCTACGGATTTGAAGTCCATTGTTCTACCATTAGACTATTGATCAGACCATCCCTGCTCGATATTATAATACATGTTTAGACATTCGAATGGGTCAGTGGAGCAAGGGGGCTAACTCCATGAAGGAGTTAGCCCCCTTGATTCAATGGCCCCTTCAATGATTGACCATGTATGTTGGCAAATGACCACAGCTGCTAGTGGACATCTGTGTTCATGTATCACGTTAGTTACATTGCAATCCCCTCGCCGATAGGCAATGAGTGGATATAGCGTTAGTCCTTGTACGTACGTGCGTACATACGTACGTACGTTAGTAACACCTTTCATTTATCAATAACTCATGAACCTCTTCACCGATTTTGATAATATTTGTGGGCACACTGTGTGTTTAGGGATGGTGCTTTGTTTTGTATACGACCCACGTCTGACGACCCAATGTCAAGGTCAAAGTCACAGGACGTATGTTCACCTTGTTTGTAAGGCACAAATGTTAAAGGTTTTGTTGTTTTTTTTTGTATTATCGAGGCTGCCAGTGAGGGGATTAGCTTAGTGATAACGATGCACTTCACTTATTACATTTAGCAAGTATCTCCCAGTAGCGGATTTTACCAATATTCTCAAGTACAGTAATCCAGCTAAGTCGCCGTTGAGGGAGTAATTGTCAACGTATTTGGAATGTGTGTCCTTCCGTGTGTCCATCCGTGTATGCGTGTCCGTGAGTTCGATTAAGAAGTTTACCGGTGTTTGTCCAATCTGCAACCGGCGGTATTTTTGTGCCGACAGTCCACATTTTCTTGTTGATTAATGAAACAACGTGCTTTTCATCAAAAGAAAGGCTGTGAAAATGTCATCAATACACTCACATAACGTCCATTCCAGTACCAATAACTACTTACCCCCTTCAAAGTGCACTCAGCTGGAGTTGTGCACGTTTAATGGTGGTGGTAAAATCCGCTACATATTATGTAGTCGCGGGCAGTAACTCAGCAAAACTCCCGTACCGGTACGGGAGTTTCGCAGAGTTACTTCCCGCGACTACAGATCATATATATGTCGCCATGGAAAATACGAATTAAATTGTAAAATTTCAGGTGTGGGACGACTTATAGCTGACTGCAAAGTGCCGCCCATAGTTCTACCATACTGGCATTTAGGTGGGTACCTGGTGTTCTTATAACGGATAATATTATGTGATCCTTGAACAAAACACAATGTATATGCAAGCCGCAGTTTAGATGATGTCACAGATATTACTATATCATAATTTATCCCGTCAACACAGTGCGTATGTGCCGTGAAACACGGTGTCGTGAAACATTTTTGATATCCTGTCAATACGACATAATCACTGCGTATGAATATGTGCGGTGGCTGTGGTTATATTTTTGCATTTTACAGCCATTTGTAGGTGTTGACGGGATAAATAGAATTGTAGGTTAGTGCCGTGAATGGGAAAAAATATCTGGCGCGGCACGAAAACAGGACGTGCTCGGCAGAGCCTCGCCCATCCCGTTTCCTGAGCCTTGCCAGGTATGTTTTTTTCCATTCACGGCACTAACCTACTATTCTTTATTTATTGAATATCAATTTACATCAATTGAGATAGATAAACAGTGTGAAGATGATTGGAACGAAAGATACTATCGTATTGATAGTTGCGAACTCTTGCAATCTACTCCCGTACCGTCCGTAGTTGCGAACAGTAACTCTTGCAATATACTCCCGGGAATCGATTTTAAGAGTTACTTTTCGCAACTTTCGTATACAGTGTCTTTGTATGTGGTTATCACTTCAGTGGCTAATACTGATCTACATAAACAGGCTATCCGTTTTAGAGAGTTTTCACTTTTATAAACGACAATTACGATATTTTGGGGCTCATTTGTTATGATTTGTACGTGTACTTTCAGGAATGGATGACGTCATGCCGAATATGAAACCGTATATTCCACAAATAGGAAAGGTAATACAATATGTCTACATGTACATGTATATCTATCGTAGAAAGTTAAAGGTACATGCCCACTCAGTAGGCACAAAATGTTCTTTATATCAGAGACATCATCTGATACATTTTCTGGCAAAATAAATATTCATTCACCATTACCCCGCATATTGATTGGCATTATTATACATTTTATATCAGACGTAAGTCTCCACATTGCTATCAGGGGCGATAACCGTGTTTCCTTAAAATGTTAACGGAATTACTGTTTACTCTCCATATTAGTTTTTGATGTCCAATGATCTTACTTTATAATCTGTCGAAAATATTATTTTTTCAGGTGACACTATTCCACCAGTTCCAAAGGTTACACGAGTGCTCGCTATACAGATATATTCATTTAGTAATATGTATTTTACTGATAGTGACTCGCGATGGTATCAGGCTATTTTCATATGCAAATGAGGCATAATATTTGTTAATGATTTATACTAATTAAATGCGTCACCTTAAAGTGCACATTTTGGTGGCCGGATTAGCTCAGTAGGTAGAACGTCGGACTGCGGATCGGGAGACCCCGGGTTCGATTCCACCTCTGCCGCTGCTAATGGTCTATTCGGCGTGTTCTTGGGCAAGACAATTTGTGCTACCCTAGTCCTATCGGATGGGGACCTAACTAGTCGGTCCCGACATGCAAGGTCATCGAGCCAGTGCCGTCGTTAAATCAAAGCAGTTACAGTTAGTGCACATTGAAAATAAATACAGAGAGTAAATAGTAATGTCCACATTGAAAATAAATACAGAGAGTAAATAGTAATGTCCGTTAACATTTTAAGGAAACACGGTTAGCGCCTCTGCATGATATCAGTGTGGAAATTTACGGCTGATATAAACTGTATGATAATGCCAATCAATACGTGGGGTAATGGTGAATTAATGTTTATTTTGCCAGAAAATATATGTCTCAGATGATGTCTCAGATGATGTACCAATGTGAATAGATATAAATTGTCGCACCTGTTTAATTATCAACTTCAATATGTGCTGGGGAAACTTTCCTATAACGAGTGTGTGTTTAACATACGGACACTTAATGGCGGTCATATATAATTATTGGTGGTATTACCTGATAGCCACATCGATTAACTGGACGCTTCTGTCATTCTCGCATATGAATAGCCTAAAGGTACCTTTGTAACCTTACGTAATCGTATATGTATACGGGTCCCGTCATCCACGACAGATAACAGTTATTATACAACAAAGAGTTCGCCAGAGTGGACGGATATACGCCTTCCTTAGTTCATATAGTATTATATGTTGTGTATGTGTAACATAGTTGGACTGTGGAATGACTTATTACAATGCAATCTCTGGAAGCAGTACCAAGGTGTATGATCACGTGGTACTAACAACAACAAGAATCGATTCAAAGTACGTATTATTTTATAGTGTCCTTATTACGTAACGGATTTTGATGAAATATGGCGCATCAAACGCGTCTTGTTAAGCTGCATTTGGTGGTATTTCCGCCCAAACTTCTGTCGTTTTTGCGAAGAATCGATTTCCGTGACATAAGTCTGTGCCAAACTCCATAGACCACATGCAGCTCGTGAAGACGCGTTTGCTGCGCCATATTTCATCAAAATCCGTTGCATATTAAGGAAAATATCAAATAATACTTTGTGTGGGCGACATTGTTGTTGTTGTAACCACGTGATCATGCACCTTGAGTACGCGATTGTGGCATTATAACTACTACAACACTACAAACCCTGATCGGACTGCGCCGACGCGCAGGTTTATCGTCGGCGCAGTCCAATCGGGGTTTGCAATAGATTCAAATAATAAATATTTCATAAAGTTACAGTGACGGTGGCATAAATTATTCGGAAACTTCCACAGATTTAGTTGCGAACAGTAACTCTTACAGTATACTCCCGTACCGTCCGTAGCCTACGGACGATACGGGAGTATATTGCAAGAGTTACTGTTAACAACTACTGCAGATTGTACAGTGGGGTCAGCGTGTAAGTCCACACACGAACGAACACGACAGGTTGGTTCCAACCTGTCGTGTTGGTTCGTGTGTGCACTTACACGCTGACGTGAGTGTGTTGCTTGTTACAGAACGTAACTGTCGTAGTCGGGGAGCCGATGGATTTTGAAACGATTATGGAACAGATACGGAAACAGGACATGAGCGATGTCAGTTATTTTGCTTTAACCCTTTCAACACCAAGTAACTTAATGGGCTGTTCCATGCCACTGTTTCATGCTATTTCATTGGTCCATTCAAATTTTCAGGCTATTCCATTCTTCAGAAAGGGTAATTTTTTCAAATTTGATAACTATTAACAAACAGTGGAGATCCTGATGAGACGGCTCGTTACGAGCCGGCTCATCTGGATCTGCATTGTTTGCAAACATTGTCTGTATAGAGGTCTGTGGTGTTGAAAGGGTTAAGCAATATTTTCCTTTCATTATTTTTACATATACATGTATGCATACAATTAGATAGTGAATAGGATTTGAAAACAATGTATGCATGTTGTTTGAATTATTCTACTGTACATCACACATGACAGTATGGTTAAGGAACAATGAAAGCTATTGTCTAAGGCATGTATGCGCCCCATTGAATGTCTAATTCCCGACTCTCGGGGACAAGATATATGTGTATAATTCATGTTGGTTGAAGCAGAGATTTTAGTGATATGATGGTATATAGAGAATAGTAGGTTAGTGCCGTGAATGGTAACACAATATCTGGCAAGGCTTAGGAAACGGGATGGGCCGAGGCAGAGCCTCGCCCATCCCGTTTCCGTGCCGCGCCAGATATTATTTCCCATTAACGGCACTAACCTACTATTCTATTTATCCCGTCAACACCTACAAATGGCTTTGTAGCACAGCCATCGCACATATTTATACGCAGTGATTAGGTCGTATTGACAGGATATCAAAATTGTTTGACGGCACCGTGTTTCACGGCACATATGCATTGTGTTGACGGGATAAAATACACTTATGTATGCGTAGACATGTACAACATAAAGAAGATGTTCGCATAATATTAGTAGGATAGGTTACATGATAAAACAGAAAAAAAAAGCATAAGTTAACACTATTACAACTACTCTAATTGTGATAAATTATGTCACGGTACGTATCTCACTATGGGGAGGAAGTGTGTCTCTGTGCCTCGTTAGCCAGTTGGTAGAGCCATGGTACACGGTAACCAAGAGGTCCCGGGTTCGATCCCCGGGTCGGAACACATTTGTCTCACCCTGTCGAATTTCGCGCACAACGAGGGACCGTGAATGATAAATACTGGCCAAAATTTACCGTAAATATGGAATTCATAGACGAATATAAAAAAGGTAATCGGAGACGAATTTCAATTTGTCGGGGGTACTGGGCTCCAGATAACGAATTAGTATTTTCACTCCATCATATGTGAAGCAATTGAGTATTTCAAAATTTGAATTGGGTAACATAAAATCACACTACTGTTTACACATCAACAGACAGCAAGTATTGTATAGTTTGCTTCGAAATAAAACATGTCTTGGCATTTCATTAGAATTGTCTCCTTGGAGACAATTCTAATGAAATACCAAGATGTGTTTTCATGGAAAATATGCTATATTTGTGGTCTGTTTTTTGTTTTCTGTAGCATGATAAAGGTACCACAAATTTGTTAGTGCTTTTTGATACTCGCTACTTCTGATTTCAATTGGGTTTTTGGCAATTTTAATTGGGTATTTACGCAAATACGCAGCTTATCTGGATCGCTGGGGTTGTATGTCGCAGTACGTTCAGTATATCCTCTCTAAACCGCACACACAGGCAGTCACTGTGTCCTTAATTTACTGATGGCATTGTCATCTATCTCTGATAATAACGCTCTGTCAAGTTCGCAACGCATATTCACATGCTTTGACATATTCATGCGTCTGATTTACAGTGTAACATCTCTAAACCGGACGCACTGGGGCTTCCCATTATGGGGAGGAATTGTGCCCGGTTATCTCAATCGCTTACAGCGATGGAACTGTAAAACCAGAGGTAC
Organism: Conchocele bisecta; assembly: GCA_029237695.1. Lineage (NCBI taxonomy): Eukaryota > Metazoa > Mollusca > Bivalvia > Lucinida > Thyasiridae > Conchocele > Conchocele bisecta. The sequence continues at coordinate 80,213,140 of CM055268.1, forward strand.
CGGGTTCGATTCCGGGCCGATGCGTATGTTTCTCACCCCGTTACACATTTATGAAACCCGCCATGTGATTTGTTCTTAAGAACAAGTGCGATTTTTCATGAAATTTATTTACAGAAACTGTGATATTTTCTGTAAATGACGTCGAAAGATGACGAAATTCTCATAGCAAATGCGGATCCTATTCCGCATTTTTTATGCAAATTTTGTCAAATTTCGACGTCATTTACAGAAAATATCGTAAATTTTGTAAATAGTCATGAAAACTCGCATATATTCGCAGGTGCAGAATCACATGGCGTGTCGCATACTTGTGTTTACTGTATTGTGTACATATCTAAACGAGGACTGTATACCATCCTATCATCGAGCCGACCGCCGGTATATTTCCATTGTCGCATATTCTGTTCTAATTTTGGGATTACCCCCACACACATACACACACACACACACACACACACACACACACGCACACACACCCCAATGCAGCAGGTTAAATACTGGATCGAACCCGTTGGTATGGCATTACTATAGGAATGAATGGCCTTTTTGTGGAATGTATCGGGGTATAAACATGGAAAAGTCGCGGGAATACTGGACGAAGGCCGGAAGGCCTCGTCCAGTATTCCCGCGACTTTTCCAAGTTTATATCCCCGATAAATTCCAGAAAAAGTCCATTCATTCCTTATAATTCCAGCATTTTAAATAAACTCATCAAGAAAATGTGTTTATTTTTCGTTTTCTTAAGAATTATTTTAACTGCGCCTCACGGTTACGGAAAGTAGTTCGGCGTGGGAGTTTACTGGGATATAAATTTTGGACAGAGACTTGCTACGGGCCAATCAAATGTTAGGGAATTGTGTAAATATTTTTGTGCTGGAATTATATGACCTTAGCTGTTGATACTTATGATAGGACTTTAAACACAAATCAATCAATCGCATATAATTCTGTCATACAGAAAGAAGTCAGAAAGTGCATAACGGATAGACTTGAGGAAGAATTTTGGAGGCTGAAGCAGGTGACAGAGGCTATACACTATGGACTAACAACAGTGGAAGATGCCAGATTGAGAGGTTAGTTGCCGTCGTCGTGGTAGACTGAATCCTGACTTACGTATACTTGAATGTGAAATACGCAAGTGAATACCTAAGCATGTTCACTAGAACTGAACAAGGACCATGCGTATTGATAGAAGAAAAATGAGCATACATTGGATAAGGATAACACATTGTCAATTGGTCATCGTGAATGTATTTGTCAACGTCTTAGTGAGAGAACACATACATTGCTGATGCAATATGTAACGCTCAAGTGTACGAGTGAACACACACATTTAGTATAGAATATATGTTACTCAAATGATAGGAGAAGCCCAAGTATATATATGCTATATGTGAACGAGGGAATGCAATCATTGTTTATGCAGAATACAAAACTCCCGTGAAGGAACGCATGTGATACTCGCAGAATAGATAGAGAATAGTAGGTTAGTGCCGTGAATGGGAAAAAATATCTGGCAAGGCTTAGGAAACGGGATGGGCGAGGCTCTGCCGAGCACATCCCGTTTCCGTGCCGCACCAGATATTTTTTCCCATTCACGGCACTAACCTACTATTCTATTTATCCCGTCAACACCTTCAAATGGCTGTAAAATGCAAAAATTGTATTGACTGGATATCAAAAATGTTTCACGGCACCGTGTTTCACGGCACATACTCACTGTGTTGACTGGATAAAATGCGTAAGTGAACAGGGGCGCATCCAGGATTTAGATCTAGAGGGGGCGTGAATTCTCAATTGTAATGAAACATGCATTGTCGTCAAAATCCTAGTTGCGAACAGTAGCTCTTGAAATCTACATATGTAGTAGATTGCAAGAGTTTGTGTTCGCAACTACAACTTTCTTAAGATGCAAACTATTTTCTATGCATGTTTTCTCATTTCTCATCATTTCTCGACGAGACGGTTCAATTGAGTGGTAAAAACATACATTTTGGATGAGAAATAAGAAAATTAGTTGGCTCTTTCCACATATATAAGTGGGTTAACAACATAACTCGTCAAATTTTAAAGCTGGCGTACGACGCACACGCCCCCGCCTGGATCCGCCCATGGTGAATGAAGGAACAGCTGTAGAACACGCCCAACGCACAGAATGTCACGCACGGGTGAATGGATAAACTCAGGCATTTGGTATATATAATGTAATACAAAAGTGAATGAAGGAACGCATACATTGCTGAAACAGAAGGTATACCGTGCTTGAATGTGGCATAGATGGTGGCTTGGGCTAAAGGTAACAGCCCTTTGCACGTAATGTGCACGATATGTGCACTAGTCGTGCAGTAAAGGTAAAATCACCGTGCACTAACCGGAGACAATAAAGTGTGATGTATACAGACATCATGATTGTGTACTTGACGAAACCAGCGCCACAAGACGGTAGTATTACAGTATTACGCCGATAGTCATTGCAGACGGGAAGGAGTTGGAAGTTGCGTTGATGACCGAAGAAGCACGACCGTCACCGGTGATTATTTAGTCTGATTTAGTTGCCATTGTATTATTTGTTGTTGTGCCTATGGAAATGGAGTTTATGGGTTTTCGACCAGTGTCGATCAAGATCAGCCTGTGCATTCGCACTGTCGGATGAGGATCTGCACTATTCGCAATTCCATCCAGGAAACATCCGTCACCATACACACATAGCTAATGTATGACTGAGGAGAACGATTTCCTGTAGTTCCCAGTTACTTGTTACGTTTTATATTCACGGCATACATGGTATTCCGATGACCATCTGTGGCAGTGACTGGAGAAATGGGGCATATGGGTTTTGCGACCAGTGAATATCCAAATGAGCCTGTGCATCCGCACACTCTGATCAGCATACGCTCTGTCTGGCGTTCCATCAATGAAACAGGCGTCATACTCAGAAGTATATGTTGTGACCACTCATTTGAACCGTCTCGCCGAGACGGTTCAAATGAGTGGTCACAACATATACTTCTTCTGTGACAAGCAATATAAATCGTTATAAGCCTACATGAGTGTGTTATTTGATCTGGAGTTACACCGGTCAGAATTCCATAAGCTCCATTTCTCCAGTCTCAGCCACATAATTATTATAGTGTTCGCCTTTCCGTCCGGTCGCCTGTGACGGCATACATAGTATACCGATGAACACATAGTGTTCACCTTTCCGTTCGGTCGTCTGTCCGTCCGTTCATCCGTTCGCACACACCTGCCTGCACTTACGTAGTTTGGTGAATGTGTGTTTTCTTTTATCATATGTGTCGTATGTCACATTAACATTAACATGAATATCCTATGCATTTTATAAACATCTGTAAGCGAGCTGTAGGACGTATAACAGTTCAATTCTGACCATGCTCTCGCCGAGAAACCGAAAAGCAAATCACTAAGTGACTAGAAGCGGAGAATGTAACTGACTATCTGACTGTTTAACTCCTTGATTCCAAGACATTTTCCTATTTATACAAACATAGTCCATGCAACCTTCAGTAGCCTATTTCATCAACATTGCAAAGTATACTTTACTAGCAAAGTATACTTTGAGGGAGAAATTTTAATTTTTTTAAAAATTTATTAATTTTTATTATACTGAATGTATTACATTATCACAGCCATTTAATGGCTGTGATAATGTAATAAATTCAGTATAATATTTCTGCATACTTTTAATCATGAAATATATGCATTTGTTAGTTCTATATGAAATAATGGATTTCAGGAAAAATAAATGATTACTCCCTCAAAGTATACTTTGCTAGTAAAGTATACTTTGCAATGTTGATGAAATAGGCTACACTGTAGCCTATTTCACCAACATTGCAAAGCATACTTATCTAGCAAAGTATACTTTGAGGGAGACATTATCAATTTAAGGATAAATTTATTAATTAGTATTATACTGAATGTATTACATTATCACAGCCATTATACACTGTGTGTGCTATATGAATAATTAATCAACTAAAACATATACAGAAAACCCTATGAATCATTACGCAGCACTGTGCAAACAATGTGTCATTGGGTCAATTATGATACAAGGTTCATGTACATAATGTCATTTGAATGAATAATACATGTTTATATACAAGTATAACAATACAATGAACACTTGAAAGAAAGTCCTTCTATCAACGTTACCATGGAATGAAAGTAAGATGCACAAAAGGTACATTTTTGTCGAAAATGTGTATGCAATTTTATGCCCGCCGGCACGAATGGTGAAGGTGCATGTAGTGTTACCGGTGTCCGTACGTCCCGAAACCTTAACGGTCGGGTAAATGTCTTATAATGTATGTTTCCTTGCATGGATCTGTTTGATATTCCACACACCCATTGCTCGGATGGTCTGCTTTCATGCTGTGACAAATCCACGCTTCTCTGGCCCTCTGTGTTTTCATATGTGCCTCGTTTTCTTTGGCTGCCAGCGGAGGCATTCGTGTGCTGACAGTGCACATTCTTTAATCCTAGTTGGATTTTAAACAAAAACAAATCTCGGTAATAATATTTTTAAATAGTTGGACCGAAAATGAAATAAAATTATCATACAGAAAAGATATTCATTTTCTAGTTATATAGGCTTTGTATACAGCTTGGAAAGAGCGTGTAGTAAACTCTATCGTAGATTAATGAATGACGTGAACTAAAATGTCGAACTGGACCAAAGACTTAAACTAATATATTCTCGAGAAAGCTCTGTGAAATACACTTATATTCAACTGAATGTACATGCAGTGCCAGTTGTATATACCTGTAATTACCAATGCAGACATGACAAGAACGAAAAACCTTGTTAAAACATGAATATTTGCTCCCATTGTAGCACATTAATCACCTGTATGTGTAAATTTCAACCGAAATATGTGCAATTTCCTGCAATAATTATGAAAATGTGTAGATTTTCAAATGATTCTGGGATAATCATATAATTTCAGCATTTACTGGAATTAAATCATCTTGGATATTGCATATGTACCGAATAATAAATTTACAAATTACTCTTCGTGTTAAATAAACTAATTGCATACATTCATATAAATTATAGTTAGTGTTATAAAATAAAAAATATTTTTTTTAGAATAGCTAGAAAGTATTCTTGCTACAATCTCATAGTCACCGAACCTAGAAGAACTTATTTATAACTGTATATGCACGGCTGCAACAGGTCTTGCTCTTTTACCCTGTTTTTCTGTCTCTGCGATGAGCTTGTAGTAGTGAGGAACTCGGTCTAAGTGGTCGTAGTTCGCAGGCTATTTCTCACGAAGCTCTGTCCCGTGATTGTTGTATCGTCGGGGACGAGATACATCTTGGGGAATTCGCTTGCCTTCGATGAGAGTGGTACCGGAAACGGCCAATCTCCACCAATTGTTAAAAAGCTGTATAGATGCCATATTTGTACATCCATTCATTGCCCGCATAGAGTAGACTTTTATTTGCAGTTGATTTTCCCAGATGTAATGCGACGTCTGTAGAACTCGAAAGTGCGAGTGTTCTGTACTTTTTTCGCATGTACAGGTTTTGTAGACCACCATCGGGAAGAACATTTGAAGACTGTATAAACAGCATTCAGTTCTATGATTCTTTATTGTACACGTCGATATGTAATTGTAAGTTCACGTCTGTGACATGTTTTGCTCTTTTACTCTGTTTTCTCTCTTCGAATAGCTTGCAGTAGTGGGAAAGTCTCTCTACGTGAACGTAGTTCGCAGGGTATTTGTCCCGAAAATCCGTCCTGTGATTGCCGTATCGTCGGGGACGAGGTATTTCTTGGGGAGCTAGCTGGCTTTCGATGAGAGAGGTACCGGAAACAACCATCCCCGACCAATTGTAAAAGAGCTTTAAACCCATATGTTTATTGGTCTCCAGTCAATATTTATATATTCAACGTAATTTTAGCGTCATGACAATCCTGTCAATGAACAAAAAAGGTGATGTCCCCATCAAGATATCTTAATATCGATACAACACTAATACAATAGTAACATCAAACAACGCAAATTCAACAGCTTGGATAAATACAATGACATGATAATAATATGTATATATTCAATTTAATATCATAATGAAAAAATATGCAACACCATGATGTGGAATACGTAATAACACACATGATTATACAACTATCTCTCGAAGCTTTATATTGAACATGGTTCGGTCATACATATATTGTCTGGCATCCATGGTTCTTCTGTATTGTCTCACTACTTTCTATGAATAGTGAATGCATGTCAAAATTCTGCAATTGAATGTGGATGAATATTACACCAACACTGTTTACGTATAGTGTTATTAGTAGCCTACGAAATCACTCGTTTTGTATTCTCATGGTTATGTATGCCCATGTTCTTTAGAATAATAAATGTCCACAGCAGTACACTTCTCGTCAAGCCGCATAGACACACTTATCCAGTATATTGTTTATACATGTATATTGAATGGTATGAAATCAAAACCATTAACCCTATCTGAAACTGAAACTCAGTATGGTGACAACGACATATCCATATCAATGCACACACCACAAGGAATTGAACATATAGAATAAGAGTACTTGACATTTACCCATCACTGGACGGGTATTCGCGAAAGTATGGATGGATGGAAGTATAACATTTCAAATACGACGGTCATTATGTCATCTGCGGGTATATGGACATTGTTGTCGTTTGAATAAAGTTAGTGTCTGATGTAGGGGCATGAGGGCAAACAGAAACTGACACGGAAAACGAGTGATCATGGTGTTCCCAAAGATGGGCTGCGAATGGGGTCTTCGGGATTTTCCGAAACCTATACGCATCAAAAGAGTTTATAAATATTGTGATCAGGTTGATCGGGGTGTAACTCTTGTAACGTGTATCGTGGGATGTCGGACCTGGGGCTGTATGAAATATAGAGAAAAGCAAGCTATTCCAGTGTCGTCATAGATCGAGTGACGAACACTTGGAAAGCCGGCTTTATATACCGTGTCCTATCTCGTAACATGACCTTTAAACCTTCGGACATGACTTCGGCCAGACCTATAAATCACTAGTGTGACCCCTTTCCGGCAATAACTCAATGCCTAGTATTATATAGAAATGACATGTAATCGGTGTGTTACATAAGTTTCCCTTCCTGATAGCGTACACATGCTGACCGCTGTATATTACTGTATCTCGTAAACCCACCGTTGTGACAATTCTCCCACCGAACTGAAAAGTGATGTCCCCATCACAACAACGTCTCCAAATATAAGGGGAGGGTGTTTATACATTGGTGCTACTGACGTGGTGTCACCCCACCATCTCCAAGTATTTATCAATCCTGATTGCATGATCATCACGTCGTACATTTTGAACAAAGTATATACAAACATATATCTATATATATATAAAACAAAGAACGAAATTTACAAGTACATGGTATGAATACTGGATCATGCTACAATACGTGTTCACGTGGTATAGTGAGTCAACACTCTTAATCAACAGTTCAAATACATGTCAATATACAAAACATGTTATGCATATGGTAATATTCCAGACAAATGACGAAACAAATTTTATCCTATACCAATAACTCTCCATTCTTGGTAAAGTTTGTATCCACTTTGCGCACTTCAGCAACGTCGTCACATATGCATGATCGTTTGTAGTGTAGGTTTCCATGTAATGGAGTGGCAACTAAAGTCGTATGTTCCTCATCGATTGTAGCATGTATGGAATCACAATAAAGGTACTGGTGTCACAATATGAACAATAGTAAAATACCACAGCTCGAACAGCAGGCACAAAGCAAGAGCCCAATAATGGTGACAGGATACAATGCATCACCCAACTTCCAGATGTACCTCCATGACAGGCAAGTAGTAAAATCACGAGTGTACATGAAAAGTACCGAATTATATATAATAACCCCAAATTGTTTAACCAGGGATTTGGAGAAGACAGGCGTAGGAAGGGTAGCCTTCGCATTATAATGGTGCATTGTACCATACACATTATTCAATGGCATGAGGAGCAGTCAGTCCGGGTTTGCACGTTAAGTCTGAGTTGAAATCAGTGCAAATTGGGACCGGAATTGCAAAGCCTTGGTGAACCACCCATAGGTACGCAGCAAATGGCGTACTCAGAATGCGTCTGAGTTTCAGCGCTGCTATTGGGCCCACATATATGCTCGTACGGGGACAAAATAGAAGATTTCGGGAGCTTCTGTATAATATCAAATCTCCCCAATCAAGCGTCAAGTTCGGAAGCAATGTCCCAGAAATTTGAATGGACGTTAGAAATGAAAGTCCATGAAAATTGAGGTCATGTATGCATATTGGTAGTCGCATAACAGTATGTGCGACACATGTGTGTCCATTGGTAAGTTCAAGCACTAACCTGGATGAATTCGAACGTCTGACAAACTGGTACATTATGATTATAAATGTGAATAACATGAATAACCCAGCAATGTCTGCTGCGGTTGAGGTGTGTACATAATACAATGGGATAGTGACTGGGGATGTGTCCGTTTGCTGTGTAGTAGGCATTGGATTGTATATAAATGAAGGCAGTGTAGTCGGTAGTGAATGCGCATTGTGAATGCTGCCGGCAAGTACTAATGCTGATAATAATCGTTTGTATTTGCAAAATAGTATCATGGATGTAGTTATAGCGATGCCTGCACATACCAGGGATGTAATGGCTAATATTAGTTCAGTGGATATACCGCCATCCACGGTTAGTCTACCATCTAAAATGGGCTGTGCAAGGGATTGAAAAATCACCTGATTTCGTTTGGCTAATGAAACCATTTTGTTAGACTTAAATGGTCTGCTTGATCATTTGCTATGATGTCAGAAAAATTGTGGCTGAATAAATTGAAGGGTGGAATTTTAATATTCAAAGGGGTAATGAACGATGTATTTGCAAGGATGTGCCTTATGTCGTTTTCGGTAAAGAACTCCTGAAGTAGTGCCAAATTAACAGGATGCATTTTCGTGATGTGTGTGGATCTGTTGTGACATGCATTCCACCTCTCCGGAAAGTATGTGGACGTCGTGTTGATAGAACACCGACACGGTACATCTATGGTACAGAATGAACAGCCAGGTGTAGTCCTATTTGTTTTGTGACAATTGAATGTTATGTTTTCTGTATTATAAACAATGAACTGTGAACTTGTCAGTTGCACCATTGATGGTCTGATAGCATTTTGTACGAAGCGAAAGTCACATAAATCTCGGATGAGCGACTTATTTCCAAGCCATAGAGCTACAGAACAGCTAACAACTGACAGAGGGGTCAATGGGACATTTGAGGGACAGTGTAGTTTATTTTGAAAAACCGAACATTTTTCAATCATGTTTCATGATAGTTCACTGTAATAAGTTGAATCTCTGGTGATTGCAAGATATCCCGGAAGATCAAATAGTTTCGAAGCATGTGTTGAGTTATGTGCAACTGGGACGGGGAACGATAAAATGCGATACAGGTGTGTGTATGACTGTACCGAGGAAACTGGAAATTTTATGGAGATATAGATGGCGTCATTTCGTCTAAAAGACACAAGGTTGGCGTGAGAATAGTAGAAGGACGGGTCAGTGTGCACTAGGTGAAATTTCTTGTGATATTGTAGGCGTTCCTGTATGTGACGTATGGCAGTTGAAAGCGTGTGATATGGAATTATATTTGGGGACAGTTTTCCTTGTAGCAGAGTAATAATGCCATTGAATAAATTTCGGAAACGGTTTTGTATTTGCCAACTTAAACTCAGTTGTTCGATAAGTTTAGAAAATAGGTCCTTGTCCATGTCTAAAGACCTCTTGACATTTGATTGTAATTGTAGAATGCCATTATGATTTTCAGTGATACCATGCACTGCGTTGCTCAACGTTTATCTGTGTCATACATGAAAGATGAAAGCAGTTCCGTCTGATTGTTAAAGGCGGCTGCCATCTTTTCATTCCAATTTTCGGCGGCTTGCACGTGTCGTGCTAGTGTTATAAGGTCATCGTTGTTGCTAATCCAAATAGCGATTTTGATATGGAGCCTATGAACGGCAAAAGAGACCTGTGTTTTCGTTTGGGAAGTTGGAATTTGTGGTTTGGCAATATTGCATAGATATTGTCGAGCATGTCCATAATATTTTGAGATGCATCCTCATGTACTTTGTATAGGTGTGTAAGTAATAGTTTAATGTGCTTACATGAACAATTTGGGTATATATTCTGGTCTGTAGGTATAACTGGCAATTCCAGAACAAATGTATGTTTCCAGTGATCAGCAGCAAACGATACATCGTGTTCTTTTATGAATGTTACACCATAGTTCAGACGTAGATGAGTTTGAAGTTCGGCACTGCACAACGTCAGCAAGGCGATGAGAATCAGACACACCATGTTGCCCTAAAAAAAATAGAAGAGGAAAAAAGAAATTGATAGTGAGGGCGACAAAAAAAATAGTTGCAAGAACGGCGAGGAGGGGCTTCAAATCCTTTCTCCTTCTAGCCTTTAGACGAAACAGTTTAATGGTCAAGGCGATGGTTTATGCAAATATTCTTTAGTAATAAAATAGATATTTAAACAAAAATAGGACAACATTAGGAAAATGGCAATGCTAGATTGCATTCAACCCACAGTCTGAAGTGCCTTAAATAATGTTTGCTTCATGTATACTTTATAGAAGACATACTAAGTATCAATGCATGCAAAATGAACAACATTTTGTACCCGCACGAAAACGCATTATTCGAACGAGAGCAGCAAAGCTCGTTATGCAATCGTAAACTGTATCATTGAAGTGTGTGTGATTGTATTTGTACATGTATGTATGCATGAAGAATCTATTTTGGACCACTATGTTTGCGACGTCGACCCTGTAATGTGTGTGTAGCGTGATATTGGCGAACTAGTTCAGGTGTCAAATTTGCTTCCGGTTCCCATGTGGTATCTGAAAAGCCTGTCCATTTCACCCGGTACAATCTTTTTCCCGCTACATGCTTGACTCCCAGTATGTTGTCGACTGTGTACCAGGTGTCGGTGGTGCCAGCCGGCTTGTCCACCTGAGATTCGGACATTGACTCTTCTACCACTGTCGCCGGATCGGGTACTGGCTCATCTTCAGTTCGCCTCCTGCCTGGTCAGATGGTGGTTCATCCAACATGACCGGTTTGTAATGCCTCTGCCGAGGGTCGTAGTATGGCTTAAGGCGATTTGCGTGTACCAGTGGTTTCAGCGGCTTATCTGCTCCACATTTACGCAAACGGAACGTATTGTTTGGACCTTTCCCCACAATAGCAAGCGGCTCGCTGTACTTGGGGCAAAGCTTCTTATTGACATACCCACTGGTGTCTGTTCTTGGCGTAGCAAGACGCGCTGGCCAACTTTGAAATTTGGCTCAGCAGCGGACTGGTCGTACTCTGGCTTCTGTCTCGCCTGAGCTTCTCGTCTACGTTTTGCAGCTATTTCGTTTGTAATGTTGATTGTAACTTGGAGCTGGTCTAAGTGTTCTTTGGCAGACTTGCCAAGTGTGTCTTTTGGGATGAGAGATGTGTCAATAAAGGGGCTCTCATTTCTCTACCAAAGAGCATGTAATACGGAGAGTATTCCGTTGTGGAAGAGACCGTCATCCTGAAGGCCATCATGATTCCGGGAAGAAGCTTCGGCCAATTTGTGTGTTCCTTGTCACAATATGTCCTCAAGGACTGTAGCAACGAGCTATTGACCCTTTCAACAGTAGAGTTAGTCTGTGGGTGATAGCTCGAAGTATTGTGTCTGGTTACTTGAAAAAGCTCACAAAGGGCGGAAACAAGCTTGGACATGAAGTTCTTCCCTCGATCGGATACCAGGACATGCGGACAGCCGTACCTAGTAAAGATTTCCGAGTATAGCACCCTGGCTATCTCAGTTGCCTCTTGTGTGACCAACGGAAACGCCTCACACGATGATGTAAACGAGTCAACAATCAAAAGGACATATTTGAATTTGTCCGGTGTAGTTGTCAATGGACCTAGAATGTCAATGTGGAGGCGAGAGAATGGCTCGGAAATAGGCATCGATGTCAAGGGTGCCTTGTGGCTACCGTACTGACGTTTGGAAGTCTGGCATTTTTCACAACTTGGAACATGGGAATAGATGTCCCGATAGGAATTGGGCCAAAAGTACCGAAACCTGATGGATGCATAGGTTTTATCGAAACACCCTATGACCTCCACCTGCTTGGCAATCATGAAACGACAAAATGACATCTTCTCTGAGTACCCGAGGGACAGCCACTTGTAGGATTTGCCTAGCTTCACGGGGAACCTCACGTGATCTGACGGAAAAGATATGATACAGAATACCATCCAGTATAACATATTGTGCAGATTCTGCAACCACCCTCTTGGACAGAATGTTGTCATCGGGCAGTCTCGAGTGAACCATGTGCTCAAGTATATGTTTAAAATCGGGACAGTTCCACTGTAGTTTGGTCAAGTCCTCCCTGTTTTGTGCATCAATGTCCGGTATCTTACTCGGGTCAGAATCATCCGGCTCCGTGAGTTCTTGAGCTGCCGAAATAATTGGGATCGGGCTCGTGTCCTGCTGGTGACCATACTCTAGCTCAACCTGGTAATGAGTATCTGACTTCGTGTCTACCATGTCTGAGGCTGCATTGACACATTGAGTGTCTACTACAGGGCTAACTGAATCAACCGGATATGGTCGTCGGGAAAGAGCATCGGCATTTTGGTTGGTTACCCCAGCCTTGTGGACAATTGTAAAATTGTACCCTTGAAGTTTCAACGACCATCTGGCCAGTCTACCGGTTTCATCCTTGATTTTCTTAAGCCACTGCAATGCAATGTTGTCAGTGTATACTGTGAAATGATTGTGTGCCAGATAAGGATGGTAGGTCCTAACTGCCTCGACCAATGCCAAACATTCACGCTCTGATACAGACCAGTTAAATTCTGTACCACGAAGTGATCTACCGCCATATGAGATAAACCGTTCAGTGCCGTCTTCAGCAACCTGACCAAGAACATAGCCAATCGCAGTACCTGATGCATCCGTTGACAATATGAACTCCTTTTGCATGTCTGGGAATCCCAAAATTGGTGGGGAAATCAGTCTATCTTTGAGTATATTGAATGAAGTTTCACATTCTGGTGACCAGTCAATTTTGATGTCTTTGCGTAACAACTTGTTCAAGGGACTTGTGATTTTGGAATAATCTTTCACAAAGCGTCTGTAATAATTGGTAAGGCCTAAAAATTGCCGAACTTCCTTTGGTGTTTTGGGAGCAGGATAGTCCTTAACAACTTGGATTTTGGACGGGTTCACTTCAACACCATCTCTAGACAGAATGTGACCAAGGTACTCTACTTTTCTAGTGGCAAATTGACATTTTAATGGGTGAAGCTTGAGATTGGCTTGTCTAAGGCGATCAAAAACGTTGCCTAACAGGTCTAAATGCTCTGTGAAGTTGGCACTGAACAGAAGGATATCATCTATATAAACCAATGCACATTTCCAATTCAATCCCTGCAAAACCTTGCTCATTACCATTTGGAACGACATGGGAGCATTCATCAAGCCAAAACTTAGCCGACGGAACTGGAAAGTTCCGTGTCTGGATATGAAAGCAGTCTTGTGCTTGGTTTCATTATCCAAGGGAATCTGATGGAACCCTGATTTGAGATCTAGTACCGTAAATACCTTAGCATTCGCATTGCCAATGGTGTCAAAAATGCACTCTAAACGAGGCAATGGGAAGTTGATTGGAACGGTGACGTTATTCAAACGTCGGTAATCAATACAGAACCGGAAAGAATTGTCCTTCTTTTTTATCATCACTACGGGACTAGTACAAACCGAATCTGAGGGCTCTATAATCTCACTTTGTAGCATGTCATCTATATGTTTCCCAATTTCATCGTTGACCTGTGGGGATGTGCGATAAAATCGTTGCCTCTGAGGGGCTGCATCCCCGGTCTCTATGCGATGATGGTGCAAATTTGTGCAACCCAATTCTGAAGTGTCCTTAGCAAACACATCTCTATTCTTACCAATAAATGTAAGGAGACTTTGTTTTTGATCAGGAGACAGATCAGAATCATCCAGAGAAATGCCAAGATCTTTTGCTATTTTAATTAGATCTTCGTCACTTTCTGCTGCCTCTGTGGTGGCAGATGCAACAAAATGATCAGTGACTACGTCCCCCTGTGTACATGTACTAGTATCGTTATCATCAAATGGGATAACAGTGTCCTCATCTACAGCAAATAGCTTGCCCAGTACTTGTGCAGGGCGCAAGTGTATGGGTGTTTGTGTAGGATTGATGAATCGACACACTGCTTTCCCTGTTCGGCAAGTCACTAGAACCCTGGCACCAGCAAGATGTAGTGAGGATGATAACGTGGAAATTGGTTCTAGTAAAGCAACACCACCATTCGGGATTCTGGACAGTCGGACAGGGACTACAGTTTCAGACAATGGATGTATGGTGACACTTCTTACAGTTCTGGCCAAGCCAATATTAAATGAAGTAGAAGTACTTGAAACGAAATTCACAACAGAAGGAATTCCAGAATCTGTCAAGAGCGTCATTGTATCCATGTCAATTATGCAGTTGTTGTTGCGCAAAAAGTCAATTCCTAGAACTACGGAATGGTGTAAACGTTGAAAAACGTGGAACTTTTGCTGAAATATAGCATCTCCGATTTCCACAGGTAATATCACCGTACCGGTAATGGCATGAACAGTACCGCATATCCCAACCACTTTGTGTAACGTTGGTGCATGTATTGTGTAAAGCCGTGAATCTATTTTCTTCAAAAGGGACTGTGAAATGCATGACAAACTAGCACCTGTATCTATTAGGCTATGAGCATGTACGCCTTGAATTGTAATTTTGATTGTATTGGAATCTATAGGCGTTGAAAATGCGATAGATGGACAAGTATTGTTTGTCTTTGATGAATCCGGCCTTGCCATGGGAGTCCCTTTTAAACCCTTGGCAGGCGAAAAATCCTACATGTGTTTTGACCTCATGCAAACGCTGCCGAAATGGCCGCGCACGCCGCATTTCATGCAGTTTTTGTTTTTAGCGGGACAGTCGATCCTAGAGTGTGCTGAACTCCCACAACCGTAGCACCGGTAGTTATGTGTGTTGTTTTGTCCGTAAAATGGTTTATGTGTGTTAGTGTTGCCATTGCGGCTTGGTCTGGAAGGCGAGTCATTGTAAGCGGGCTGTGTGTTACGGAACTGCACGTGTTTGTTCCGTGACGTAGAGTCGGAACGATCGTTCCGGTATCTCGGACCAGGTGATCGTGTACGATCATACCTGTCACGTGAAAATGCCCTATCATGTGAAAACGACCTGTCATGTGGGCGTGATCGATCACGAGATTCGGACCTATGATGTTTGGGCGAGTCCACTGAACCCACGGACTGTATTGAGGCGAGTCTGTCGGCAAGGGAGTTAACTACCTGCACAACTTCGTCAAGTTTTGTATTGTTTTCATTCCTATTGTGTTTGTGTGCCATTTCGGAAATAAGTGCCGTTTCTAAAATGTCATCAATGTTTTTTGGATTTGCTTTCAGAATGTCTGGCCTAAGTGAGGGTGTAATCCCTTTTATAATAGCCCCCATGATTTGTTCTTCTGTGAGTTTTAGACTGTTCCCTTCCCGTTTCATATAGGTTATATATTCATTTACGGACTCTGAATGTATTTGGTCACGGTGATATAGGTCACCCACATGAGCCCATGTCATGTGGCGTAGAGGGTAAAAACGGGTAGCAAATGCCGTCGTTACACCGTCGATACTTTGTTTTTGGGTGGGGGTGAGACTTTCAAACCAGTCGTGGGCGGTATCATCCAAAAGTAGGGGAAACAGACGAACCCTATCATCATCCTTCAGACCCTTGAAATCCGGACGAACCCTATCATCATCCTTCAGACCCTTGAAATCCGCGTACTGAACGAACCGTGCCATCCACCTATGAGCATCTGTGACACCAGAAAACCTTGTGCAAATGAGTGATTCCATACCTCTAAGTTCGACTGGTGACGTGGACTCTTCGTTGACTGTATGCAGAAACTTGCTGGTGCTCCTGGTAACGCGGCTGGCGTTGGTTGGTCGGCCGCCTCTGTGCATATACGTCGTCTACTGTGTTGCTTGGGGAATTCGTAGATTACTCGCTTAGCTGTGGAGGACCGTGACTCGATCCGGTTCTTCCACCAATTGTGATCAGGTTGATCGGGGGTGTAACTCTTGTAACGTGTATCGTGGGATGTCGGACATGGGGCTGTATGAAATATAGAGAAAAGCAAGCTATTCCAGTGTCGTCCAACGGATAGATCGAGTGACGAACACTTGGAAAGCCGGCTTTATATACCGTGTCCTATCTCGTAACATGACCTTTAAACCTTCGGACATGACTTCGGCCAGACCTATAAATCACTAGTGTGACCCCTTTCCGGCAATAACTCAATGCCTAGTATTATATAGAAATGACATGTAATCGGTGTGTTACATAAGTTTCCCTTCCTGATAGCGTACACATGCTGACCGCTGTATATTACTGTATCTCGTAAACCCACCGTTGTTGGAATGAGACTGGAATGACTGTTTTGTTTCTGTACGGAATATATTGAAGTCCCCCCACCCCAATCCAATCCAATTTAAGTTTTTATAGTAATACACTAGAGAGGGTGATTGGCCCCAAGTATGAACTCCCACAAAACTCTATATTCTGGACATGAGTTGAGATTAACAATATATTTTATACAGCACAGGTATGCCCGTTTGTGATCTTGAGTACCAGACTGGATGCTAAATAAGTCTGATGCAGATGAAGTGTGCCAGTGATATTGCGGTATGGTGGGTACGCTGGTAGCAGTTACTTGTTTTGATTTGATATTTGTGTAACAAAATGAGGGAAGATCTAGAGTGACGGGTAGGCCATGTACATAGTATGTATAAGGGCAAGTGCTGCCGCTAGTATCTTGTAGTTATATAATAAGACCGCGACATCTAACAATGACAATGCCGCTATAAGTAATGATGAAATAGATAATATAAATTCAGTAGAGAATGGATGTGGTGTATAAAACCGTCCAGCTAAAATGGGATCTGCTAATGACTCGAATATCGTTTGGTCATATTTACGCCCCTCGTCTCGGTAGAGCCGGAGGCATACAGTATTTGGAATGTGTCCGTCTGTCCGTGCGTCTTGGTTTCCGTGTGTCCATGTGTCCGGCACGTTAAGAAGTTCGCCGCAGTTTCTCAATGATGTCATAACTTATATATCCCTTGAAGGATTGCTTACATATTTCAACACAGCATACATGTGGACAAATGTCATACATCCATGCTGCCATTAACATGACCTTGACCTTTTGACCTACAAAACTTTTAACCTTTTCACACATTAAGAAGTTCGCCCGAGTTTCTCAATTCTGTCATAACTTAATTAAACTTATATATCCCTTGATAGATTATTTCAATACATCATACTTGTGGAAAAATTCCACTCATCCATGCTGCCCTTAATACGACCTTGACCTATTGACCTTCACAACTTTGAAATTTGAATCCAAATATAAGAACTTTCGTAACGTTTACATCCCTTGGTGGATTACTTTTAATATTTCAATACACCATACTTGAGGACAACTGCCACACAAACATGTTTCCGTTAATATGACCATGGCCGTTTGGCCTTCATAAATATGTTTGTGAATATTTATCACTTTGGTTAATTAACTTTGCCACAGTTTCTCCAATCTGCCAGCGGGGGCATTCGTGTGCCGACAGTCCACATTTCTTGTTGGCTAATTGACCACTTTTGTTAAACTTAGATGGTCCTTTCGGTCATTAGCCATCAATTCCGAAATGTTGTGTTTAAAAAAACTTAATTATTTTTTGGAACCTTAATATCCAGAGGTGGTGAGTAAGATCAGTTTGCAAGAATGTGTGTAAGATATTTTTCACCAAAATATTCCTGAAATAATGCTAAATTTACAGGATGCAACTTCGAAATAGTATGTGGGTGACCTTAACCGCCATCCCAACGTTCCGGAAAAATAGTATGTCTGAGTTGCGATTGAACAACGGCATGGCACCGTCAATATGCAAAAGAAACAACCCGAAATAACATCATTGGAGTGCGGGCATGTGACTGGTATTTCCCAGGTATTACATACCAGAAACTATTAACTATTAAGCTGCCGAATTGTGGGTCCAATGTCGTTGGACAAATCGAAAATCATATGTGCCTTGGACCATGGTTTTTGTCGAGCCCGCTTGCGGAAAGCGAGACATATTGGTCACAATGACGTCCGGTGTCCGTGCGTCCGTCCGTGCGTCCGTCCGAAATCAGCGTTAAAGTTTTTAAAAATACCATCAAATGCCTCGGCGGGCTCGACATGCGGGTCGCGGCCGTTTGGTATGTCCTTGCCATAGTGCAGAAGGGCAACTCGGAGAACTAACAGACGTAACCGGCAGCCGGAAAGGACAGTGTATACACGTCTTGTAAGAACAACATTGTTTAAAAGTTCACTCTGACAGTTCAGCATAAAATATAGTATCCCGGCTGATAGCAATGTACGATGGGAGGTTCAGCAACTGTGACGCTCGAGTTCTGCACAATTGGTACTGGAAAAGATAGTAATCGATAAAGGTGCATGGGATCTGGTAGAGGTGAGATCGGGAATTTGATAGATATGAATATGTTTTTATGTCGAAGAAATATGAAATCAGGCTGTGCATAGTATAATAATGGATCTGTTTGTACTAACCTGGGCCCGGTTGCTCAAAACCTCTGTTAGCTTAACAGACTGTTAAATCCTTAGCAATGCTAATGATTTAACAGTCTGTTAAGCTAACAGAAGCTTTGAGCAACCGGGCCCTGGAATGATAACTGTTTCTGAATGTGAGACAATGTGGATTCCATAAGTGGTGAAAGTTTTCCCTGGAGAAGAGTAATAATGCCTGTGTACACATTTTGAAATCGTATTTGAAGCTGTGTACCATGACCAATTTGATCAATTAGGGTTGAAAATAATACATTATTCGTATCACGCATAAGGTTATATTTGACATTAAAACCCGATTCCATACGGAGCAATGTATCATGATTATCATGAATACCGTTTACGGCATTTTTGATTCTGCTGTCCGTAATTGAGATGAACGAGGACAAATATTCAACCAAGTGATTAAATGTCTTAGATAAAGTTTGAAATCGAACCAATGACAGATAGCAAGGACCTTCAATTTCGGTTAGACGGAACAGATGCGTGATGTGGTAACAAGTTAACAATCTGATCCATTGTTGAATTAAAATAGGTGAATGAGTGGTCGTGTATTGATATATGTGGTTTAATGCATACTGAATGTTTCTACATGTGCAATTTGGAACTACTTTTGTACTTGCCCGAAGTACCGACGATGGAAGAATGAATGTATGTCAGGCGCGTAGCTGCCTATACGCGAGTACGCGGCTGAATCCACATGATTCTGAGGAAAAAAAAATCTGCCGAGTAAAGGGTTTATTTGTTGATTTATGATCATAAAACTTTCCATTTTCCAGTACTAAATAAAGCACCTCAGAACGCCCAGAATGCACCAGATTGCACTTTCTCTGATGTCACGATGTGCATGGTCAGCAGGTATAACAAGAAGACAATAAAACCACAGATAATTATTAAATAGTTGCAATAATGAGGGTGGAGAATGCACACTCGGAATTGCGTTTCAATAGTGTGTCCATTGTGGAAGATTGTGTGTCAGTTAGTGTATCAAACCAGGCATGGGCTTCAACGTCCAGCAATAAGGGGAATGACATAGCCCTCTCTTCCGGTTGCAATGTCTTGTAATCTGCATACTGAGTAAATCTTGTAAGCCACCGGTGAGCATCAGTGGCTCCAGAAAAAGGGGACAAATAATTGATTCCATACCTGTTTGCTGTAGTATCTTCGCTCGCTGTGTTACACTACGAGTGGTCGGTCTGTTCCCATGAACCCCGCCCGTCGGCATAAACTTCTGTTTGCGATGAAGCTCGGTTCAACCACCAATTGTGATCGTAGACAACTCACTTGAGATACCGGAGGAATTAGATATATTGGAATATATAAGCGATGTTGTAGAGGCGTTCTTTATTCTCGAACAAGCATCAAAGCATGTATGGATCACACAAGCATAAGTATGTACTATGCATTGCCTACAAACGCATATTCAAACATGTATTAATACATGTATATTAAACATTGAAACCTGTAACTGCATGTAAGTTTACTTTGAACTAATAAATATATTATATGCGAACCATATATAACTGACATTGGACACATGTACACATTGTTGTAGGTCAGCCTCCGATATATTCATACAAACAATAGAGAAAGTCATGAATTGAACTCACAATAACAACGTCATGGTTACGGAATATGAACATGATAAATATAATATATTATGTAATGTACAACAGCATATTCGACTAACAAATAGGTTGGAGTTTAATATGCGGCTATAGATATGCCTAATGCATATTGTTAACTGAAATAATGTGAACATTGAAAACTTATGCACAATATTGCAGAACAGCCTTTTCTACATGAAACATATACAATAGTTATACATGTAGTATGTTATCAAATACATTTACCTTTGTGATCAGGCTGATCGCTCGGGATTCCTCCGAGTGTTTGCGGTATCAAGGTATATGAGGTGTCCCTATTAATGAATAAGCGAAGACTGCATTTAGTGTCGGCAACAAGGCGTTTGACTTCGAGTGCCGACAGCTAAATGGGCTCGCTTTATATACTTTATGGAATCAAAAATCTTGCATAATAGCATGACCTGTCAGTTTCTCGTATACTATCACATTATATTGGTTTGAATGTCAACTTCATTGCAACCGCGCATTATTTATGCTCGGCTAGAACGTCAATGCATGTTGTATTGCCTATTACATACGAGCTGTGTCCTTTTTAATCCCCCGCCACCGAATGGCGAGGGGTGCATATGGTGTTACCGGCGTCCGTCCGTCCGTCCCGAAACCTGAAAGCTCGGGTAAATGGCTTATAGTTTGTGTTTCCTTGCTGGGATCTGCTTCATATTTCACACACGCATTGCTCCAATTGTCCTCTATCGCCCTGTGACACGGTCGTCCCGCCCCCGCTAACCCCAGCGTCAAGGCCACATACTTTGACTGCCAGCGGGGGCATTCGTGTGCCGACAGGCCACATTTGTAGTGACTTATGAGACGCATTTGACAACCAGCTACATATGAATATACGGCTTATTATGTTAACACCGAGCGGTGTACGTGTAACAACACAACGCCAAACGTTCCACATATCGGATATCAACTAATGACGTAGACAACGTATGTTCATCATCGTTTGTAGCATGTATGGAATCACAATGCAGGAAAGGTACTGGTGTCACAACATGCACCATAGTCAATGGCAAAACCCGAACAGCACAACCCGAACAGCACGCAGACAGCATGAGCCTAATAATGGTGATAGATAGGATACAGTGTCTCACCCAACCACCCGACGCACCTCCACGACAGGCACATAGGAAAATCACTAATGTAATGAATCAAAATAACCCCGAATTTGTCTAACTAGGGATTGGAGGAGACAGACGTAGGAAGGGTAGCCTTTGCATTATAATGGTGCATGGTACCATACACATTATTCAATGACGCGAGGAGCAGTCAGTCCGGGTTTGCACGTTAAGTCGGAGTTAAAATCTGTGCAAATCGGGACGGGAATTGCAAAACCCTGGTGAACCATCCATAAATACGCAGCAAATGGCGTATTCAGAATGCGTCTGAGTTTCAGCGCTGCTATTGGACCCACATATATGTTTGAACTGGGACGAATAGAAGATTTTGGGACCTTCTGTACAATATCGAAGTCTCCTCAATCAAGCGTCAAGTTCGGGAGCAACGTCCCAGAGATTTGAATTGACGTCAAGAATGAAAATCCATGGAAATGGAGTTCATGTATACATCTTGGTAGTCGCATAACAGTGTGTGTGGCACATGCGTGCCCATTGGTAATCTCGAGCACTAACCTGAATGAATTAGAACGTCTGATGTACTGGTACATTATGATGAGGAACCCTAGTAAAATGAATAACCCAGCAATGTCTGTTGCGGTTGATGTGTGTACATAATATAATGGGATTGTGACTGGTGATGTGTCTGTTTGCTGTGTAGTAGGCATTGCATTGTATATAAATGAAGGGATGGTAGTGGGCAAACCATTAGCAGTTTGGACCTTTCCTGCTATCACCAGAGCCGATGCTAGACTTCTGTACTTGCAAAATAAGAACACAGATGCTATTATCGATACAGATGTTCCTAACATTGATGATACTACAAAGACAAGCTCGGTGGAGGGGCCGCTTTCTACAATCAGTCTCCCATCCAGTATGGGTTCGGCTAGGGACTGGAAAATTGCCTCCTTCTTCTTTGCTATAGAAACCATTTTTGTTAAACTTAGATGCTCTTTCTTGTCATTTTCAATAATATTTGAAAAATTATGTCTAAACAGTTTAAATGGAGGAACACTAATATCAAGAGGACTACTGAATGATGTATTGGCAAAAATGTGCTCTACTTCGCTGTCTGGAAAAAGATCCTGAAGGAATGCCAAATTCACTGGGTGCCTTATTGTTATTTGCGCTGACTGATTGTGACATTCGTTCCATCGTTCAGAAAAATATGTAAATGAAGTGTTGATAGAACAGCGACACGGTACGTGGATAATGCAAAAGGAACATCCATTGACAATGCTGTTATTTGTACGACAATTGAAGGTTATATTATCGGTTTTGTAAACAAGGAATTGTGAATTAGTCAGCTGCAATATTGACGATCTAATCACATTTTGAACAAAACGAAAGTCGCACGTTTGTTTGATCCTAGATTTGTTTCCAAGCCATAGAGCGACAGAGCCTGTATCGACCGACATGGGGGCCAATGGCACATTAGACGGACATTGAAGAATGAGTCGAAAGCGGAAACACTTTTGGAGATGTCTTTGAGACAGCTCGCTATAGTAAAGATGATCTCTGGTGATCGCGATATACTCTGGCAAATCAAGTATGTGAGAAGCATGGGTGGAGTTGGGATCGATCGGAACTGGGACAGAGAGTATCCGATAGAGGTGCATGTATGTAGGTAACGACGAAATGGGGAATTTGATCGAAAAGTATACATGAGTGTTTTGCCGAAAAAATACAAGATTGGCGTGCGAATAGTAGAAGGAGGGGTCGACATTTACCAAGTGAAATGCGTCATGATACCTTAAACTTTTCCTTATGTTACTTATGGTAACGGCAAGAGTGTCATATGGAATGATATTTGGCGACAGTTTGCCTTGTAATAATGTAATGATTCCATTGAACATATCTTGGAAACAATTATGTACTTTGGAACTTATACTCATTTGTTCTATTAGTTTGGCAAACAGATCGCGGTCGATGTCCAATGATTTTCCGAAATTCGATTGTATTCGCAGGATTGCGTCATGATTTTCTGTAATCCCGTCTACTGCATTGGTCAAGCGTCTGTCAGTCGTAAACATGAAAGAAGAAAGCAGTTCCGTTTGATGGTTAAATGCTGTCGCCATTTTCTCATTGCGAGTTTGAGTTCCTTGCACATGGCGTGCCAACTTTATCAGGTCATCGGTTGTAGCTAGGCCAAACAAGGAATTCGAAATACATCCTATGAATGGCAACAGTGATTTCTGTTTTCTGGCATGATGACGGAAATTATGATTTGGTAGCATACGAAAAATATTGTCTACAATGTCGTTGACATGTTAAGATGCGTCATCATGTATCTTATAGAGATGTGCAAGAATGTTTTTCACATGTTTACATGTACAATTAGGAAAGACTTTCTGATTTGATTGTATAATTGGCAGTGGAAGCACAAATGTATGCGTCCAATGGTCGGCGGCGAATGACACGTCGTCTTCCTTGGTGAACGTTACACCATAGTTGAGACGTGGGTGGATTTCCGACGCTATACTACCCATCATCAGCATGGCGAGAACAATCACCACCATCATGTTGCCCTAGAAAAAGAAGGTAACAAAAAAATATGGTCAGCGACGAGAATGCGAGAGAGAAAAAAAAATAGTTGCAAGAACGGGGATGAGGAGGGGATTCAAATCCTTTCTCCTACTAGCACATTTAGACGAACCATATACATGGTCGAGGAATTGGTTCAAGCAAATATTCTTTAGTAATATTAAAAAAAGAAGGAAATTTATATATTAAAAAATGGGACAGTATGCAGACAGTAACACTAGCGTTTAGGCAACACTCTGGTATGTTTGAAATGCCGTTTGGATTAACCACCTATTTGCCAAAAGTGTTTTTAGATTTCAAAATCAAAGTAGAACCTACATAACTCATAAGTATTGAACAATTAAAATATGTCATTCGTGTGAGAGTAGCATTGCTCACAATGTAATTGTGTGACTGTGACAATGATGTGTATGCAATTGTGTATGATGTATGTATTCGGAAATCTATGACCTGTGGAAGTATTTTGGACCTTTGTGCTTGCGACGTCTACCTTGTAATGTATGTGTTGCGTTATATTGCCGAACAAGCTCTGGCGTCAAATTTTCCACTGGTTCCCATGTGGTATCAGAGAATCCTGTCCATTTCACACGGTACAGTTTCTTGCCTGCAACGTGTTTGATACCCAGTATATTGTCAACTTTGTGCCATGTGTCCGATGTGCAAGTCGGCTTGTCTGGCTGCGAATTTGAGCCAGAATCCTCAACTGTCGACCTCACCAGATCTATAACGGGCTATATGATCTGTTCTTCTTCTGTACGTCTTCCTGCCTGTTCCGATGGTGATTCGTCTGGCGAGCTCTGTTTGTATGTCCTCTGCCGAGGGTCATAGTACGGCTTCATACGATTCGCATGCACAAGGGATTTCCACGACTTAACTTCCCCACACTTACGCAGTCGAAATGTGTTATTTGGACCATTCTCACTAATGATGGAAAATGGCTCACCGTACTTCGGGCAAAGTTTCTTGGACATTCCTACTGGCGTCTGTTCCTGTCGTAACAAGACACGCTGTCCTACTTTGAAGTCAGGTTCCGCAGCGGACCGGTCATACCTGGCCTTCTGCCTAGCTTGGGCTTCCCGTCTTCGTTTGGCAGCTATCTCATTTGTAACCTTAAGTGTGACCTGCAGCTGATCCAAATGCTCCTTGGCAGACTTTCCGATTGTGTCCTTTGGGATTAGAGACGTGTCAAGAGGTGCCCTCATTTCCCTTCCAAACACCATATAATAAGGAGAATATTCCGTGGTGGAGGAGACCGTCATCCTAAAAGCCATCATAATCCCAGGAAGGAGCTTTGGCGAATTTGTGTGCTCCTTGTCACAATATGTCCTCAAGAACTGTAGCAACGAGCTGTTTACCCGTTCGACCGTAGAATTGGTATGTGGGTGATAACTTGAGGTGTTGTGTTTGGTTACTTGAAAAAGCTCACAGAGGGCAGCGACGTGTTTGGACATGAAATTCTTCCCACGATCGGATATCAATATGTGTGGGCATCCATACCTTGTGAATATTTCTGAGTATAGAACTCTGGCAATCTCCGTCGCCTCCTGCGTGACCAAAGGAAATGCCTCACACCATGACGTAAATGCATCGACAATCAGAAGTACATATTTGTATTTGTCTGGTGTAGTTGTTAATGGACCAATAATGTCAATGTGTAAGCGAGAGAATGGGTCGGAAATGGGCATGGGTGTTAACGGTGCCTTGTGAATACCGTACTGTCGTTTGGAAACCTGGCACTGCTCACAACTCTGAACATGCGATATGAATTCTGCCAATAGTACCTAAATCTGATTGAGGCATAGGTTTTATCGAACCCTCTATGACCACCACCTGCTTGACAGTCATGAAAGGACCAAATTACATCTTCTCTGAGTACCTGCGGGACAGCCACCTGCTTTATATGTCTAGCCTCTCGTGGTACCCCACCTGATCTGACGGAAAAGAAATGGTACAGCACTCCATCTAGAATGACATATTGTGCAGATTCCGCAACTAACCTCTTTGACAGAACGTTGTCATCAGGCAATCTCGAGTGAACCATGTACTCTAGTATGTGCTTAAAATCGGGACAGTTCCACTGCAGATTGACTAGGTCATCCCTTTGTCGTGTATCAATATCCGGCACCTTCTTCTGTTCTGAATCGTCCGGCTCTGTGAGCTCTTGCACCGCTGAAATGATTGGGACTGTGTCTGTAATCTGTGGTTGACCATACTCAAACTCAACCTGATAATACGTATCTGATTCTATGTCCAACATCTCTGTTACTGCATTGACCGATTCAGCATCTACCCCTGCTGGGGTAACTGATTCCACTGGATATGGCCGTCTGGAGAGAGCATCAGCATTTTGATTGGTTACGCCTGCCTTGTGGATGATTGTGAAGTTGTACCCTTAAAGTTTCAAGGACCACCGGGCTAGCCTACCAGTCTCGTCCTTAATTTTATTGAGCCATTGCAACGCGATGTTGTCAGTGTACACTGTGAAGTGGTTGTGTGCCAGATATGGGCTGTAGACTTTAACTGCCTCGACTAATGCCAAACATTCACGCTCTGATACGTCCCACTTGAATTCTGTACCACGAAGTGATCTGCCACCATAAGAAATAACACGTTCGGAACGGTCATCGGCAACCTGACCCAGAACATAGCCTATTGCGGTACCTGATGCATCTGTCGATAATATAAATTCGTTTTGCATGTCTGGGAATCCCAAAATGGGTGGGGAAATCAATTTCTTTTTGAGTGCATTGAATGCCGTGTCACATTCTGGTGACCAATCAAATGTGTTATCTTTACGTAACAATTTATTCAAGGGACTTGTGATTTTTTTAATAATCTTTAACAAAGCGTCAGTAGTAATTTGTAAGGCCTAAGAATTGGCGAACTTGCTTTGGTCTTTTGGGAGCAGGATAATCTTTAACGACTTGGATCTTGGACGTGTTCACTTCAACACCATCTTTAGACAGAATATGACCATGGTACTCTACTATTCTAGTGGCGAATTGACATTTTAATGGGTGAAGCTTGAGATTGGCATGCCTAAGACGATCAAAGACATTTTTCAAGAGATCCAAATGCTCTGTGAAGTCTGCACTGAACAGACGTATATCGTCTACGTAAACCAAGGCACATTTCCAATTCAAACCTTGTAACACTTTGCTCATTACCATTTGGAAAAACATGGGAGCATTCATGAGACCAAAACTCAACCGACGGAACTGGTATGTTCCGTGCCTTGATATGAAAGCAGTTTTGTGTTTAGTTTCATCATCTAAAGGTATCTGATGGAAGCCTGATTTAAGGTATAATACCGTAAATACCTTTGCATTGGCATTACCTATGGTATCAAATATACATTCCAAACGAGGCAATGGGAAGTTAATTTGGACTGTGACGTTATTCAAACGTCGGTAATCAATACAAAACCGGAATGAGTTGTCCTTCTTTTTTATCATCACTATCGGACTAGTCCACACCGAATCCGAAGGCTCTATAATCCCACTTTGTAGCATGTCATCGATGTGTTTCCCTATCTCCTCGTTGACCTGTGGGGATGTTCGATAAAACCGTTGCCTCTGTGAGGCAGCATCCATGGTCTCTATGCGATGATGGTGCAAATGTGTGCATCCCAATTCTGACGTGTCCTTAGCAAATACATCTCTATTCTTACCAATAAAGGTAAGGAGTTTTTGCTTTTGATCAGGGGACAGGTCAGAATCATCTAGAGATATGCCAAGGTCTTTTGCTATTTGAACGAAATCTTCGTCATTGCCTGCTGCCTCTGTAATGGCAGATGCAACAAAATGGTCAGTGACTGAATCAGCATCGGTATCATCCAATGGAATGATAGTGTCCTCATCTACAGCAAATAACTTGCCCAGTACCTGCGCAGAGCGCAAGTGTATGGGTGTTTTTGTAGGATTGAGAAGTCGGCACACTGCCTTTCCTCTCCGGCATGTCACTAGAACCCTAGCACCGGCAAGATGTAGTGATGAAGATAAAGTGGAAATGGGTTCGAGTAAAGCAATACCACCGTTTGGGATCTTGGACAATCTGACAGGGACGACAACTTCAGAAAATGGGTGAACTGACACACTATTCGCAGCTCTGGCCAAGCCAATATGGAAGGGAGAAGGAGTGGTAGAAGATAAGTTTATGACAGCAGGAGTTCCAGAGTCAGTCACTAATGTCATTGTATCCATATCGATCGTACAGCTATTGTCGCGGAGAAAGTCAATACCAAGAACTATGGAATGGTGTAAACGTTGAAAAACGTGAAACATTTGTTGAAATATGGCGTTCCCAATTCGCACTGGCAATACTACTGTACCGGTAATGTCATGAACAGTA
The DNA here is from genome assembly GCA_029237695.1 of Conchocele bisecta. Classification (NCBI taxonomy): domain Eukaryota; kingdom Metazoa; phylum Mollusca; class Bivalvia; order Lucinida; family Thyasiridae; genus Conchocele; species Conchocele bisecta. Next base: position 80,241,599 of record CM055268.1, read on the forward strand.
CCACATATACCTACTACTCAGCGTAATGTCGGGGCATGTATGTTGTATAACTTTGAATCTATTTTGTTCAAAAGGGACTGTGAAATGCATGACAAACTAGCACCTGTGTCTATTAATCTACGTGCCTGTACACCTTGAATTGATATTCTAATAATGTTGGAATCGATAGGTGTGGCGAATGAAATAGATGGATGAGTGGTGCTAGTCTGTGAAATGTCTTGCCTATCCATGGGAGTCCCTTTAGAACCCTTGGCTGGCGAAAAATCCTACATTCTATTGGGTTTCATGCATACGTTGCCAAGATGCCCCCGCACGCCGCATTTCCTACAATCCTTATCTTTAGCGGGACAGTCCTTCCTGTAGTGAGTTGTCTTGCCACACCCATAACACCGATAATTTTGAGAATTGCTCTGTCTGGAGAAAGTGTTGGAGGTGTTTGAGTTCGTATTGCTATAGCGACTCGGTCTGTATTGTTCGTCCCTGTAGGCGGGTTGATTGTTCTGAAATTGCACATGTTTGTTTCGTGTTGCAGAATCTGGTCGATCATTCCGGTAACTCGGACCGGGTGATCGTGTGCGGTCTAAATACCTGTCGCGTGAATGTGACCTGTCATGTGGGCGTGACTTCATCAAGTTTTGAATTATTTTCCATTTTATTGTGTTTGTATGTCATTTCTGAAATGAGTGCCGTTTGTAGAATATCGTCAATGCCTTTCGGGTTTGCTTTCAAAATATCCGTCCTAAGTGAGGGTGTTATTCCTTTTATTGTGGCCCCCATAATTTGTTCTTCCGAAAGTTTCAAACTGTTCCCTTCCCGTTTCATGTAGGTTATATATTCGTTAACATATTCCGAATGCAATTGGTCCCTGTGATAAAGATCACCCACCTGAGCCCATGTCATGTGGCGTAGCGGATAAAAACGGGTAGCAAATGCCGTCTTTACACCGTCGATACTATGTTTTTGAGTAGGGGAAGGCTCTGGTACCAGTCATGGGCGGTATCGTCCAAAAGTAGGGGAAATAAGCGGACCCTATCCTCATCCTTCAGACCCTTGAAATCCGCATACTGCATAAACCGTGCCATCCACCTATGGGCATCCGTGACACCAGAGAACCTAGAGCATATATGTGATTCCATACCTGTAGTCGTTTCTGATGACTCTGATTCGATCACTGTACGTAGATGCTGGCTGGCGCTCCTGGTCACACGGCTGGTGTTGGCTGGCTGGACGCCTCTGGGCATACACGTCGGTTGACTGTTTGCTGAATTCACTTCGCTGTTTTGGAATTAACTAACTCGCTTGGCTGTGGAGGACCGCGACTCGAACCGGCTCTTCACCAATTGTGATCAGGCTGATCGGGGGTGTAATGGTGTATCGTGGGACGTGGACCTTGGCTGTATGAAATGGAGAAAGACGAATCCGTGTTTGTCCAACTATTGAAATCGACAGTCTTTAATAGTACATGTATCTATGTTTACAGTAATCTTAGTAAAACAAAGTACGTATCATTACAATGAATGCATCAGTTTTCTAACACTTAGTTTTTAATACATTGTTGTTACATATGAACAGTCTAGAAGCCAAATGGTGAACAGTGACGGTCCCACTCAGACTGCGCGGATGCGCAGGCTGATCTGGAGCTCCGCTGTACCAATATACCGAATGGTGAACAGTGACGGTCCCTATCAGACTGCGCATCGCGGATGCGCAGGCTGATCTGGCGCCATACTGTACATATATACCGAATGGTCAGTTACATTAGGCGGCGGCCATTTATCAATGTACACTGTATACGCGTACCGTATATGCTTGCAATCAAATACTTAAACACGCTTACGTAAAGTTATTTTCAGAATGCGGCTATATACTCTGTTCATATAATGTACCAAGCAAATGTGAAATACTACGAACTACATTTAGGATTATTCACTGAATATAAACGGAAAATATACATGTACACAATCGTGTTCATGTGACCATTGCAAACTATTTATATTCATGTCTACAGAACGAAACTGTGTATGGGTGTATCTATCGTACGCATAACCACTTTCATTATCAACAATATAATATATAAAGTATTGATGCCTGCAACATCGTACTTATGTGCGTTTCGTATGTATGTATGACAATCTAAGCGTAGATTTATAAATTTACTTAATATATGGTCACATTAACAATACAGCGCATGGTAGTCTAGCTATGAAATTGCATTGCACACATACATTATTTACAAGCAGTATACATCAATTATCTGTCTGCTAACATAACCAGACGGTAATATGTATGCACATTTAACATACATTACAACTGTGACAAAACATTAATATGAACAGTATTTGCTAATTCCAATATATGAACTGCAAAGATTTCTCAGTGCTTGACTGCGAAATACTGTAAAGAGAATGTTTCTAGGAACATGGAAATTACAATAATAACAGTAAAATAAATTCACATACCTGTATGAAATGTAGAAGGCGAGCCTGAATCAGTGTCGTCCAACGATTTAAATCGAGTGACGACAACTGGACGGGCTCGCATTATATACTGTTTCAAACCAAAGGCTGCACACAATCTTGCATAATGCTGGATGGCATGCTATAACATTCTTGCATAAGCGGCCGATGATTCCCGTGTCGAAGTCATAAAATGATACTATGCTAGTGGGTGGCTGGTGGGAGCATACGATGGGTAATTTAACGATCGGGGTTCATCCTTAATACCGGAATTCCTGGAGACCTGGTTTGGCCCTCACATACGTCTTTGGCATTTTGTATGCGACAGTTGAATCTGATTATACCCTTATGTGAGTATTACGATATTCGTAATCCTATTTCAGGGGAAGGGGCCAAATGACTTGGTGTGGTATGGACCTGGCACCAGGTCAGGTTATTCTAATTTCAGGGCTGAATATTTTTCTCGATGTAAATATCGTTCTGATTTTGGGATTTTCCCCCCAACGCAGCAGGTTAAAATGGGATCGAACCCGTTTGCCCGGCCTTACATGACCATAGCTGTTGATAGGCCGTTAAACACCAATAAACAAATAAACAAACAAACAGTATAACAAAAATTAATTAATTTATCCTTAAATTGAAAATTTCTCCCTCAACGTATACTTTTCTAGATAAGTAAACTTTGCAATGTTGGTGAAATAGGCTACTGATCAGTCTGATCAGGATCTTCACTTTTTATCATTTCACCAATGAAATACCCGCCGTGCTGTATTAACAAACAATATAGATCGTCAGGAGTGTGATATTTGATCAGAAGCGACACTGGTCACAAATTCCATAAGCCCCATTTCTCTAGTCAGACCAAAATTATATGATACACAGGCTACTGAATGTGTAATTAGTAGATCTAATGTGTTATTGTTTTACGAAGATTTGTGAATCGATTTATCATGAAAAATACTGTGATAACTGTGATATTTTCAGTAAGGAATAACGTCAAACGATGACGACATTGGCAAATCAAGGGCGGAATTATATTGTCCGTTGGTACATGACTGTCGTTGTTTGACACCGCTCAGAGCCGCGTTCAAACGTACAGCGCGTGCCGTTTGAACATGTATGTAGACAATGCTCATTCCGGGGCAAAGCCAACACCTACGAAATGCACGTGTCTCATGACGTTACTAGAACACGCCATTACGTAACCAGGCCAATTCACAACGGTCGTTCTGAAATTTTGAAATTGATGCAACACATCACGCGACGTGTACTGCGGCCCCGGAATATGTATGTGTAAACCAGCTGTTTGAATGGAGCATAGTAGGCCCATCAAATTGCATGATATTTCCGACGAAAACGTAACATTAACATTCGACCATGTCTATGTAGCCGTTGGTAAATGTTTGCTGTGGCCCGAGGGAACTGTTTGAACCCCAAGGCCGTAGGCCGTTTACCCACGGCCGCCTGGACATGGTCGAACCTTATATTTGCACTGGTCAATTCGTTAACTTTCGACGTAAAACTTACGGAAAATATCAAAATTTTATAAATATTGTTTCAAGAGATAGTGCAAATATTCTTGCTATATGTACCAAATCACATGACTTGTCTCATTTATACGTAAATAATTCCAGCACAAAAATATTTACACAATTCCCTAACATTTGATTGGCCCGTAGCAAGTCTCTGTCCAAAATTTATATTCCAGTAAACTCCCACGCCGAACTACTTTCCGTAACCGTCAGGCGCAGTTAAAATAATTCTTAAGAAAACGGAATATAAACACATTTTGTTGATGAATTTATTTCAAATGCTGGAATTATAAGGAATGAATGGCCTTCTTGTGGAATTTATCGGGGATATAAACTTGAAAAAGTCGTGGGAATACTGGACGAGGCCGGAAGGCCTTCGTCCAGTATTCCCGCGACTTTTCCAAGTTTATACCCCGATAAATTCCACAAAAAGGCCATTAATTCCTATATTATTGTTAGTTTATTCATATTGTATCTTCATGGTTATTGTATGTACATGTTCATATTAGGTGCAAAAGCCCACCGAGGCTTCTGTGTATTTGCTGCTCGTAATAAAGTGTTTTATCTTGTATTCGCCATGCATATTATCTGCATGTTATTGATTGTTACCGAAATAATTCATCTGATTGTTTTGCCCGGCCTTCAATGACATTTCTGTTGAAGGGCCGTTAAACACCAATAAACAAACGAGATAAACAAACAAACAGACTGGTTATTTTGCACCCAACCCAACTCCACCGAAATAACGTCAAGACTGGTTCTATCCATTCGCTAAATTACCCTGACTGCTCTTGGTAGCATTATAAATACATGTACACTGGAACCTCTCTAAACCGGACACCAAAAACACATATGATATTATGTTTCATGATCCCAAGGTCTAGGTCACGGGCCCACCGGCCCACAGACCCATCGACATCGTGGGACGCGGGTGGTATCCCGAAGCCTCGCTTACTGACAAATCTATAGTTTTAATAGGCATTTTTTTGTCTCGCATGTCCGAGTCTTCCACCTTTGGTGGTAGGTGCGTAAACTGATAAGACACGGATGCAGCCAATACAAATTATGGTTCGAAATGGTCCGTGCCTCGTTTTACCTTGCGGGGGGTCGTGCCCCCACCCTCTGTACTACTGATATTCACCCAGGACTCCAGATAAGGAATTTGTAATTGAGTATTTTCACTCCATCATTTCTGAAGCAATTGGGTATTTCAACATTTCAATTGGGTAAAATAAAATCAGGCTACTGTTTACACATCAACAGACAGCAGGTATTGAATAGTTTGCTTCGAAATGAAAACATGTCTTGGCATTTCATTAGAATTGTCTCCAAGGAGACAATTCTAATGAAATGCCAAGAAATACCAAGAAATACCAAGAAATACCAAGATGTGTTTTCATGGAAAATAAGAAAAATATGCTATGTTTTAACTTGCGGGGAGTCGTGCTCACACCATCTGTGCTAATGATATTCACTCCAGATAAGGAATTTGTAATTGAGGATTGTCACTCCGCATCATTTCTGAAGCAATCGGGTATTTCAAAATTGTAATTGGGTAAAATAAAATTACGCTACTGTTTACACATCAACAGACAGCAATTATTGAATAGTTTGCTTTGAAATTAAAATATGTCTTGGCATTTCATTAGAATTGTCTACTTGGGGAGAATTCTAATGACAATTCTAATGAAATACCAAGATGTGTTTTCATGGAAAATAAGAAAAATATTCTATATTTGTGATCTGTTTATTGTTTTCTGCAGTAAAAGAAATTAACAGCTTTTTGATACTCGCTACATCTGATTTCAATTGCGCTTTTTGGCAATTTTAATTGGGTATTTAAGCAAATACGCAGCTTATCTTGAACTCTGTTCACTGAACGATTTTACTGATGTTATAAGAAACGATGCTATGCATTGTTTCTCATGAAATCAGCCAAATATAATTTTATGTTAACATGAATGTTAGGTCATATTATTGCATAAGCAGAGAATCATGAATTGAAGATTTATGTAGCAGTCTCTGTTTTATTACACAATGAAAGTACATCTTATGAAATAAACACATTTATAAAGTGTCCATGTTCGGTTTAGATAGGTTCAGCTCCATTGAAGTATTTCGTCACCCGGACTGGCGAAATGGATTTTCGCACGATGTATACCCAGATCAGCAAGCACAATCAATTCAGGGTCTAGGATTTTCTCCCTCAAAGTATACTTTGCTGGAAAAGTATACTTTGCAATGTTGGTGAAACGGGATACAGGATCTAGACCGGCCACAAATGTCATTAGCCCCATGTCGCTAGTCGTGGCCAAGAATGTAGCTGTCACTGGAGAAATGAGACGTGTGCGTTATGCGACCACAGCACTGTTCCATGTTTTGCTGCCGACGAACTTTTGGCTATTAAACATATTAAATATAAAACATTTAAAAGTAAGTACTTTTTCATCAATAACAAAAAAAATCACCCTCCCAAAAATATTTATTTGATGAAATTCCATGAAATATTGATTTTATTGCGAAAAAACGATTATATACGCATTGGTCACCATCCATATTTTCAGTGAATACCCTACCCATGCTGCCCAGGAGCCCAAGGTCAAATGACTTATATATTTTTGTTTAAAGCTTACATTAAAGTTTTTCAAATTGCTATATCTCTGTGACTACTTGGGATATCAATTTGAAACTTCATGATCACATGTATCACCATCCAAATTGTCATTGTATATCCTACCCATGCTGCCCAGGAGCCTAAGGTCAAGGTCAAATGACTTTAAACTTTTGGTTAAAGTTCTACGTTAAAGTTTTTCAAATTGCTATATCTCTGTGACCGCTTGCAATAGCAACTTGAAACATCATATACACATTGATCAGGCGCGGATCCAGGATTTCGTGTTAGGGGTGGGGCGTAACTATTTTGCAATACTTGACTATAGTATCGAACGATCGTAACTCGTTCGTAGACCGAGCGGAGCTCTGGATAGCGCTAGGGGGTCCAGGGGCATTCCACACCTGATGTTTTTTGAAATGTACATCGCATGTCCTGCGTTCCGGCACATTTTGGAGCAAAACTATTGACACTGTCACAGTATATTTTAGACATGATTTTGTTCGCGCCCGCTTGCGGAAAGCGGGATATAGTCGGCACTTTGGCGTAAGTAGTAGTAAGGGAGTCAAAATGATACCACCTACCGTGGTATCGTTTATAACCCTCTATAATACCCCCACCACCCCCGAAAATCAAAAAATTGGTTAACGAGGAAAATTGGGTCTCCCGACAGCAAATTTATGAATTTTTGGAGAAAATAATTTTGAGAAGAGGGAGTCCCAATTATATTGGTAATTGACTTTTGAAAAAAGTCGAAATCATTCATGCAAGTATTATCGTTTATATTCCTCATTTTTCTTCTCCGATATAGCTAATTTATTTCGCAGATCAGCAACTAATTCTACCAGCTCTATTCTACCACGTTCACCTTTAGCCACCTGACAGCGTAGTTGCTTATGTCTACAAAGAGTTTGGGCACTAACGAATTTACAAGGGCATCTAGGGCATTGAAATTGTGGGGGGACACAAGGAAACTTTCTACGTCTCGCTAGATGCCTTCGTAGATAGTCTTTACACGTAAACGTCCTTACAACAAGTCTCACACTCCATTATATATGTATATAAAATTTATCTGTTCAATTGGACGTCAAAAAAACATTATGTAAATTTTTTGACGTCCAATTGAACAGATAAATTTTATAGGTTATACAAAAGTATATATACAAAAGTATAATACAGAAAATATGATAACGCCAGAAAATAGAGCAGAAATAGAAAGTTTGAGAAGAGAAGCCGAATCTCTAGGGATTACTTATAGTACACGGTTGAGAGTTAGGGGGTTGACAAAGCTGATAAATGCCACAAAGAATGAGGCGTTTATGAAGCGGTTTACCCGCGCCTATAAAAGAGGGGCATTTACAAACATCTCACTAGCGGATGAAGTTGGTAACAGAATTCAAAAAGAAAGTATTGCGGAGTTTAAGGGCTAGTGTAATAAAACCTTCAAGCACCAATAATTTATCCCAAATTAGACACACAGGTGGCCCAATACAAAATAAAAGATCTCTCGTTCGCGCGATAGTGGAAAAAGGTGAAGAAATATTGGGGGCTCACGATGAAACATTGGAAAAGTTAGAAAATGGAAGACGGGTAGTTACATTATCCTTTCGTAAAAACATTAACATTAACGAGTCTGAACGCATGTCCGAGAAACTCGCTCCGTATCTAACAACCAATTTTTATTTGAGATATTCATATTCTTACAAGCTAGAACATATGGAGGAAATTAAAAATGGAAAACCTGTAACATAATAATGCACAAAAA